>LPNX010289901.1:2499403-2657622 GCA_001517045.1 Pseudotsuga menziesii
CAATTTGATACTATGTTTCCTGTTTGAGTTTGTTTGAAGCCAAGATATTAGACTCCACTTCCAATGATGCATCTTGCATATTTAGAAGTGATAAATAATTTCTTTCTCTCAAAAATAAAGAAAACCCATGATCAAAAGAGTTTGCATAAGTTAACTTCGCTGATGTCTCTAAGGGTTTTATTTCAGCTTCTATTCTATTGTACATTTTATTAAACCTTTTAGAAAAATATCCCACAGCTTCATATTTCTTTCTTTTCAATGATCCAAACTCTGTAATGTAGTATAAATAATCCTTAGTATCTTCTCATTGTCTCATGACCACCTCTTCTAAAGAATCTATACCATCTATAGAGTTTGGTGGTAACTCTCTAAACCATTTTCTCACTTCACCATCTAAACTTTGAACGAAAACTCTCATCCAAACATCTTCATTCTCAAAATTATGATTATCTACATAACTCAGGTATGTATTCTAGTGCTCTTTTGCTGTAACATCTCCTTGACCATTAAATCTCGAAAGATATTTTTGGTAATCTCCTCCTGGGAGAGCATTGATAGGCGAAGGCAAAACTAGTAGGGCATATCTTGCTGCTACCATAGCAGCCATCCTATTTTGAGGCTGAGCCATTCTAGGGATGGAAATATTCAAACTTGAATTAGATTGGTTGGTGCTTGAATGTTGTGATGAAAGAGGAAGATTACTAGGATTTCACTGATTCACTAGGACAGTCTTTACAAAAGGAATGTGGGCTAAAAGCAAAGAAGAAGCCCCTGTCTACAAGGCTTCAAGTTTAACCTCCTCAAATAACAAAGGATTTGTGAAGACTTAGAAATTGTCTATTTGAGAAGGGGTAAATAGCAAATCTAATTCTTTTTTTCCTTTCTCAAAATGTGGATCAAAAGAAGGAATAGGAAAAAATGAAGATTCGGGAATCTTCAAGACTGAAGGATGTTTAAGTTTTTCTCTCTCTCTCTCTCTCACTTGAGAGAGCTACTTCTCTCTCACTCATTCACTTGATGTCCACTTTAACATGTCTTCCCCACTTAACAATTAATTACTAGAGCCGACATCTCTAGGAGAGTCTAATAACCCTAGTACCCCACAACTATGGGTACTTTTCCCTGTGATCAACAAGGAGGGTTAACCTTGACACAACTGTGGGGACTATTGCCCCGACTTACAATGGAGGGTTAACCTCAATGACTTTACATGACTTGTTACATTATTGAATCTCCTGATCAGAACATTGAGGCATGATATGACTCAATTAAATTGTAGAAACTTCTTGGAATAAACATTGGGGTACAATACATAAGATATACAAGTGAATACATTTCAAAGTTACAAATATATCAACACTCCCTCTTAACTAGGAAGGTATTCTCTCGACACAATTTATCAGCACAAGTCTTCTTCTCTGTATCATCTGAATCATCTTCAATTCATATTCATTGCTAGGTCTTCTTCATCATCAATTCATATTCAGTGTCAAGTCATCCTCATCAAGTCTAGATCATCACTTGATTTGGATCATCAGTGCTAGATCATCATCAAGTCTGGATCATCACTTGATCTGGATCGTCACTGCTAGATCATCACTTGATCTGTATTGTCACTACTGGATCATCATCAAGTCTGGATCATCACTTGATCTAGATCATCATTGAATCATCATCATCATTACTACTTCTGCTATCTCAATCAAATGGTGTTATTTCTTCATTCTTATCATCACAGAAAGTTCTACAGAACTAGCCCTTTTTCATGCTGTTTGTAGGCCTACCCTTCATGTAGGTCTTCATCAACGCTTATATCTTACCCTAAGTCAGAACAGCCTGCCCAGCTCTTACATATGACCTCATCTTGTCAGAAAGGCATGCCCAACACTCACATCTAACCTCATCTTGTAAGAAAGGCCTAGCACTCACATCTGACCATGTGTAAACATATCGTGCCAGAATGGCTCAGCAGTTACATCTGACCTCATCTTATCATAAAGGCTCTGCACTTACATCTGACCTCATCTTGTCAGAAAGGATCTAAAATTACATCTGACCTCATCTTTTCAAAAAGGATCTTCACTTAAATTCGACCATGTTCGAAAACATCACATTGAAAGGGCTCTTAGTCCCAAACTGAGGATTCCTTGTAACTGACTAGGTGCCTCCATTCTCCCAAAGAATGGCTTCAGCCCTTATATCTGATCAAGTGGGAACACATCCCTCAATCACTTCAAAATGGCCATGCACTCACATCTGATCATGTAAGACTACATCCCACAATCATATTAGAATGGCCCTCAGTCCCAGACTGAGTATTCCTGGTAACTGACAAGGTGCCTCCATTCCAAGAATGGCATTTAGCACTTATATCTGATCATGTAGGAACCAATTCTACAGTCATATCAGAATGGATCAGCACTCACATATGACATGGAAGGAACCAAATCCTCTCACCATGACAGAATGGGTCAGCCCTTACATCTGACCATGGAAGGAACTTAATCCTCTCACCATGTCAGAATGGCTCTAGGTCTCATCATTTCCCCTTGAAGTTAACCTAGATCTAGAGAAAACCAAGCTTCTCCCTAAGATACTCAAACTTCACTTTGGGCATTTCTAGCATAGAATCACATCAGGGCTGATTACATCCAAGGATAACCTGTGAGCTTCGCTAGGACTGATTACATCCGAGTACAACCTAAAGGACCATTTACATCTGAGAAACCTACAAGCTTCACCAAAATTTATGCTCAGACAACCTGTCTCATTAGTTATGCTAGAAATCCCTCTTTCAAGAGATCTCAATCTGGATCACTGCTCCTCTCTGTACCATACATAAAATGCAAGTCAGATCAACCAAATTAAATAGTATTTTTCAAAAGAAACATACTACCTCCCAAATAGAAAGTGGAAACATCTGTTTCCTCAGCTGTACTCGGCGCCATGCAGGACTCCATCCTTCCAAACCAAGAGATCACACTTGATCCCATACTGAAGTAGCACCTCGAAGTGTTCTTCCTATAAATGGCACTACCTGCCCAATACGAATCCTCATAACCCTCCAAGTTAATATTCTAATTCGCCTCATACTTGAGCCCATAATCAACTATACACTTCAGGTAACTCACTGCATGCTTTGCAACCATTAGGTGAACATGTCTCAATGAGTTCATAGAAAAGCAAACATCCAATCTCGTATTTGTCAGGTAAATCATCTAACGATACATCATGGCATCAACTGACTTTGATGAGGCAACACTCAATAGCTTCAGGTTCGATGCCATAGGTGTGGTCATGGCCTTGCAGTCCATCATCCTGAACCTCTTCAAGATCTCTACTAGATACTTCCTTTGTCGACACATCCATGCCTAGAACGTAGTGCATCATCCCAAAGTCATTTATCTCGAACTCGGCAGCAAGTCTTCTTCTTGCAAATTTAATGAGTTCCTCTTTTCTGTCAGGAACAAGTCATCAACATATAATAGGAGCATCATTGATATTTCACCATCAACCTTGAAGCAAAGGTTGGAATCCTCTTTACTCTCAATAAATCCTAGAGTCATCAATAATCTGTGCATAATGTCGTACCATGTCAAACCTCGGGATCTTCTGTAGTCACTCCCTCTAAAGCAGAGTTTCATTCTCCCTCTGTCTTTTGTAATCTATGCATTGAAACATTATGTATCAAAGTGACAAGTAGCTTCCTCTACTACTAATATTCTATGTATCCATCTAGGATCATTGGATGCCAAGATCATCTATCTTGAACTTTTTCAAAAGTTATTATCGCACCCATCTGTGAGCTTGTCATCCTCTATATACTTTCATCTTCAACCTTGTAGCAAAGGTTAATATCTTCATCAAGCTCATCATGTATTTGTTATCTCATGTGTGTATTTTGAGCTCATACAAGGCCTTCTTTCATTTGCACACATTATTCTGCCTATCATGTGTCTCAACTACCACTGGCTGCAAATGTCTCTTCATAGTCTATGCCTTCTTTTCATCAGAAGCCTCATGCTATGAATCTTACCTTGTATCCCACGATGTTTCCATCTACTGCATGATGGAAATACAAACTTCCCTTCATGTATTGATACTGCATCCTAGACATCATTCTTCATTTTGAGTGAATCTTTAACTGTCGTCACTTGTTCTTCAGAATAAGTCTCATCCTTGTTTGCTTGTAGGTGATTACGTATGTGATATTTCCTACAAGTCAAATGCATTAGTTTTATGGTTAGAAACATTTCATAAGGAATATTCATAATGGAAAAATCTTATGCATAAATATATGATTATGCAACTACTTTATCCAATACAACATTCATCCATATCTCACAGAAACTTTCTATATGTCTTCCATCTCTACCAGGACAACATTGAGATTGTGCACTAATCCAATATGTCAGCAAAGAGGTTTCATTCTAGATAAGTAGAAATGGAGAGTTGTATAGCACCATGAGCTACTTACCCATCACATGCATATTAGTAGTATATTGTCATTAATGCAAACATTCTATCATGCATAATACATCAACTGAATATAAAGAAATGCATAACAAAACAATATCATGAAATGACAATTCAATACTTATCTTTATTTGTTTCATGGGTAGACTCATTCTTGAGAATTCCGCTTCATCATCTTCTTCATTCATGACATCATCATTTCTTATCCAAATTTTCAAGATGGATAAGAGGCTCTTCAAGAGTTGAGTTCTTCATATTCTTCAACTATTTTCTCAAAGTCATATTCTGATTTATGTTATTTCCTTCAAATAGCTTGGTCAAGGAATCAAACATATTCAGTGTCTTTAGGGAAGACACTTGTGCTACAAATTGATCCATGATTGAATCAAAAATGATCTTCTTGGCCTTAACCAATTTATTCCTGTGTAATGATTTTAGACTCATCTCCCTCTGGAACTAGAACCTCTCTACTCATGTAGGTGTCCAATTCATTTTCTTCAAAGAGATCATATACTTCCATGCTTGGAAGTTGTCAACTTCACCAAGATTATCATCAATATGATGTGATAGATCACTTTGAAATGAGAACCTCATATGAAAATAGAAAAAGATTAGATCTTATCGATTTGAGTTGTTCGTCCTGGTTCCGGAGCTGGCTGATCTAGGATTTGTTAGAGAAACCCTAATTTTCAAGACTTCAAATCTTTCAAATATGATTGTATGGAAAGATAGATCTCTTTAAGGTGTGCTGTCCAATGCACTCCTTTTCTAAAAACAGTGGAGGGAAACTCCCAAAAAAGGAAGCCCTAGTTTTCCAATTTCCTCTGCAAAAATTTCTGATATTGTTTTTGTGATATCTCCAAAATTATTGATCCTCTGTGTCTGAAACTTCACACTAAGGTAGCCTCTCTTGTCCATGTTCAGTACAGGAAATTTGTATGGACTTCCACGTGTCACTATTTCATCTTCTAGATCTGAAACTTGGCCCACAGAACGTACAATCCATTTTCTTTTTGGAACATCTTCATAAATTTCATTTGGACCTTTCTAGCCCAAATATATAGCAATTTTCCTCATGTGTCCTATTTAGGGATGAATCCTGGAAGAGGATAGAACCATAACTTGGAGGGATCATAGCTACTATAATATAGCGTATCTAAGGCTGAATTTTTGATACAGTGTAAATCCAGACTTTATCTTTACGCTATGAAAGTTTCATCCCCTGAGACTTCTCCAATCCCAAGATATAGCAAATGTACCAAAACTTATCAGTTTTAGTATTTTAGGATTTTTCTATATTGGGGTCAAACTAGGGTTTGACTTTCCTCGAGTTTCACTCAACCAAAAATCTCAACCCAGGTATCTAAACTTTGATTTTGATGAGGAGAGAAATCCTGTGTTGGGCTCACTCAAAAATTCCTCTTCTATAAGAAGCCCTAATTTCCCGCACCAAAAACTGAAAATGTCTGGAATCGAATTCCACTTCAACAGAAAGATGCACCCTTCAATGGAGAGTCAGCCTAGCATAATTTTGTTGATGGATTGTGGAGAGAGACCAAAAATTAAGAAGCCCTAGCTTCTGCAGCTGCACAATGTCTTCTTCTCAGGTTAGCTCTGCTACCATGTTAGATTTTTATCATTCAAGCTAGCATTAACTTAGGATCTTTAACTGAGAGAATAACATGCACAGCAATAAACACAAGAGACAAGAGACATAAAAAAATTCTATCTGGGAAACCATAAAAGAAAAAACCCTGCAACTTCCTCAAATAAAGAATGAGCACCAATAGCAACAATAAAACCCGAAAACATAAAGATGATCTCCATAGCTTCTCTCTCTCACACACACTTGAGAGAGCTACTTCTCTCTCACTCATGTGCCCCAATGAGTGAGTGTGTGTGTGATAAATAGAGAGTCTCACTCTCTATTTATATTCTTTCATTCATTTGATGTCCACTTTAACATGTCAGCCCCACTTAATAATTACTTACTAGAGCTAACATTTCTAGGAGAGTCTAATAACCCTAGTGCCTCACAACTATGGGGACTTTGCCCTTCGATCAACAAGGAGGGTTGACCATGCCACAACTGTGGGGACTATTGTCTCGAGTTATAATGGAGGGTTAATCTCAATGACTTTACATGACTTGTTACATTATTGAATCTCTTGATTGGAACATAAGGGCATGACATGACTCAAATACATTATATATACTTCCCGAAATAAACATCGGGTACAATACATAAGATATACAAGTGAATACATTCTAAATTTACAAATACATCAACAATGGGACCACAGGACTAAAAACATTCTCACTAAGGATCGCCTTATAGTCATCACACTCCATACATTCAAGATCTAGGAGAAAGTAATATCGATGGGGTAACTCCTCCAAAGTCCCATCTAAACCATTCATGGCTTCAATAATAGCTTCAGCCGTAGGAAAAATGTCATCAAATAAATCATGAGTGAGATGACGTAACTACCCAAGTAGGCAGTACATAAGGGTCCTCCTCCTCCATCTGTGAAGAGGAAGGAATAGGATCTACAATGGGACCAATAGTATCTTAATAAGAAATCACCACTTTAGATAATGGCATGTCCATCTTGGTGTGTCTAGGACCTTCAGTTTGAAGTGCTCGGATAAGGGAGAGTCCAAGGATCTTCAAAATGAGAAATGTGAAATGGAATCAAACTCAACAATGATGATTCAGTACCAAGGATGGAACCAAAATAAGAATTGGTGTCGAAATATTGAAAGTTCCCATCAATGATAGATACACTCCCACCCCACCATTCTCAGTTACCTATTGAGAATTATCAATGACTAGGATAGTAGCTCCCAATGATGCTTTTGTACCTGAATTATTAAAAAAAATTGCTCAGCCGTGAAAATCCTCCCTTCTAAAGGGAAACAAATAACTCAGAAGAGGTATGATGCAAATTATTTCATATTATAAATCCAGTTATGACCCAACAAGAGGTTATAGTCAAGGGGGGCATCAACCACCTCGTCCTCGATACTTCTAGTGAAGGAAATATACGATGCGGCCGAAAATATCTCCCATCAAAAGAAGTCAACATGGTTCCATATATTGGCAACATGGTTGAACCTAGACCCTAGAAATAGTCTAAAGACATCATACAAGCTGTAGCACCTTCATCAATTAGTGTTTGTTAAATGGTGTCTTTCATACACTCCACGTGGACTAGGAGAGCCACATGGTAAGGAAGTCTAGGTTGGGCTTCATGGGTTTCAAATTTAATCACTGTGGAAGGATGTGAATCAACCACCCTAAGTGCAGACAACAAATATTTCCTCTATGAAGGGAAAGTCTAAAGGACTTCTAAGGTGGACATCAAATAAGGAGTCTGACCCAAATCCTCAACAATGAAATATTGTTGGGAGGCTCAGGAATTAGGATTGTGCCTCAAACACTTTAAGACTCCCTTAGGTGTGTGAGGTGGAAATTCAGTCTTGTCAAGAGGCTTGTTGATATGCAAAGGGGAATCGAGAGGAGAAGGTTATTTTCCCAAGGCAGGTTGCAACAAACCATAATATTTCGCTTGTGTCACAAAAGTCTTGGCGCACATCATGTTTATGCACCCATGGCCACTTTCGGTGTTAGTAACAAGGGCACAATTAAGTTAGGTGATATCCCCCACAAATATTGCAAGGGAAATTAACCTTATGTTTAGACTTCTTTTCCCCCACAACATCATTACCCTTCTTGTGATTGTTATAATGTCCATTCCTATTCCCACCCTTATGGTTGTTTCTTCCCTTTAACTTATTTCATCTGAGCTACTAGTGTGACTCTTCTAGTTTGACGATTGCACAAAGTCTACATCCGCTAATTGGGTGGGATGAGACAAAGCCAAACCTTGTCCTGACACAAGTTGGTTAATAGTAAAATTATTCATTTGATTTGTGACTGAGTCTACGGGTTTAGTACTCCCAGATCCAACAATGCTATCAGCATGTGTCCCAGGTTTGAACTTAGGATTGAAATTTGACCACGGTGCATTGTTGGAGTAGTATTACGTCCTTAGTACATGCTAACTTCATTTGTCTTCATGCAATGCTATCCTATTTTATACTTAGGCGAGTTTATTTTGCAAGATATCTTGTTATTTTCTCTTGTTCACACCTACAACAGTTCTCTAGTTTGGTCAACCCATTCCATCTGTGTTGAATTATTGTAACTTCGAAGAATATTCTAAATGTATTTTATTGATGGAGCCTTTCGGAGATGTTATTATTCCTCCGTCGGGATGATATTACTGTATTAGGTTAGTAGAGACTCATGATGAAAACCCTCCATTGTAATTCGGGTCATTAGCACCCTCATAAATATAATATTAAGTTTTTTTGAGTCCTCCTAGAGAAGTCATCCTAGTCAAGTTTAGTAGGGCCGACTTAGTTGAGTGAAAAGTTAAGTGAGAGCAAGAATAAAAATAGAGAGAGGCACTCCTCATTTGAAACATATAGACACACACTTGTGTAGTGCATGAGAAAGATATTCCTATCTACAAGGAGGAGAAGGGCTAGTCTAAGTTTTTATCTTTTATCGTTTTGATTATCAATATTGAGGAAGATTTTCTTCTAGGGGTTTTCCCAGGGTAAATCTATGTTGATCTTGTGATACTATTTCTTTTAGTGATCTTGTATATGTTATTATTATGAAATTGAATTGAATGTTGATAATCTAGCTTAGTATATAGAATATTAACATGGTATCAAAACTAATGTGAATAGGGCAGCTTTCACAAGGTGAAAAATCCCTCTCTCCCTCTCTGATAAGAAATTAGGGTTTTGGAGAAAATTGGATTTTTGGAGATCTAACTGCATAGAAAGTTACACCCTCCTAGAGCACATCCACTGAGCCTAAGATTGAAATGTTTGAGTGGCTATATATCTAGGAGAGTCAAACCCTAGTTTGACACTAGACCAGAAAACTACAGAAATCTAGAAAACCAGAAAATTGCACTGCAGAATCTCGCAAGTTAGTTTTGAAAGGTGAAGACTTCAGATCTCCAGAAACCAAGCACATCGGTCAACTCACCTTAGTCAAGTGCATCTCTGGGTAAGGTAAGTTTCTCATTTTCAAGAATTTCAATTTTTTGTAATCTCCTGATAAGATGGCCCCAAGCACCAAGCTTGAGGACAAACTAGAAGGAATAGAAAATTATTGAGCATGGAAATACAGAATTGGCCTCATTCTCAAGGAGAATGATCTTGACAAATATATCGAGAAAGAAGTTGCAGAAGATAATGAGGATGAAGATAAGGAGAAGTAGAAAAAGGATCTGATTAGGGTAGAAAGGATTATTGTTGACTCTATCAAGGATCACTTGATCCCTCAAGTGTCATCCAAGAAGACTCTAAAATAAATGTATGATGCCTTCGCAAGGATGTATGAAGGAAGAATCATCAACAGAAAGATGAATGTAAGAGATCAATTGAAGAGCACCAAGATGAGTCATGGAGAATCCATCCAGGACTATTTCACAAGGGTCTCCCAGTTCAAGAAACAACTAGAAGCCATTGGAGACACCCTTGATAAATATGAGTTGGTTATGACTGCTCTCAATGGTCTCACTAGACCCTGGTATTCATTCATCCAAACTATGTGTGCCAAACAGGAAAGCATGAAGTTTGATCTTGTATGGGAAGACTGTGTTCAAGAGGAGGCTACAGTGTCCAATAGAGAAGCTCTACTGAAGAAAGATGATCAAGACCTAGCCACCTATACCAAGAGAAGTAGAATTCAACCCAACTTCAATAAGGGAAACCACAAGAAGTCTCAACCTCCTACAAGGTTCCAAATAACAAGATAAAGTTTCTCAAAGAGGGACTACTCCAAGTTGCAAAGTTTCAATTGTGATAAGATAGGACACATTGCTATAAATGATCCTTTGAATAAAGAAGAATACAAGAAGAGGAGCAACAACAAAAGACATCATGCACATCTATCTGAATATGAGGATGAAGAAGAAGAAGAAGAAGGACCTAGGAGAAAGCAAGCAAGAGAAGAAGATGCAGAAGAGTGTGTACTATTCACTGCACTCTCTAGGTTTGTAACACCTAGAGAATACACATGGATTATTGATAGTGGTGCTTCAAATATCATGATGGGACAAAAGAAAATTCTGTCAAAACTTGAAGAAAAGAACTCTCCTTAGAAATTATCTCTAGGAGATGACTATCAATATCCAATCAAATGAATTAGTGAAGCAAGCTACAAGATTGATTTAGGACACCCCTTGAAGATGAAGTTTTATATGTACCAGGTCTAAATAAAAACTTACTTTCTATCTCAAAATTAGATAATAAAGGATATAGAGTTGCATTCATGGATGGAAAAGTACTCATGTGCCCCAAAGGAAATTCAATTGAAGATGTAGTTGTCATCGGTGAAGAAGAAGGAGGCCTGTATAAACTCAAGGGACATTTAGAACCAACCCTTGTTCATGAGACCACTAAACCTAGTGAACTGTGGCATAACAGGATTTCCCACATAAATTAAAATGAACTACCTCATGTGAAAAAAGCAGTGATGGGATTACTAGACTTGAAGATCAACCATGAAGGCATTTTCAAAGGATGTGCAAAAGGAAAGAATATCAAGAATCCATTTCCAAAGAGTGATACAAAAACTAAATGTATGTTGGAATTAATTCACTCAGATGTGTGTGTTCCAATGTCCTCCATGTCCTTGAGTGGTTTTGAATACTATATTACATTTATTGATTACTATTCAATAAAAACGTGGATATACTTTTTGAAAGCAAAGAACAAAGTTTTTGAAAAATTCAAGGAATTCAAAGGCTTGATAGAAAACCTTTCAGACAAAACAATCCAGACACTTGGATTAGACAATGGTGGAGAATATAATTCAAAATCATTTGAATCATTTTGTAAAGATAATTGTATCAAGAGGGAACTAACTACTCCCTACAATCCTCAACAAAATGGTGTTGCAGAAAGAAATAATACAACCATCATGGAGGCAGTGAAGACAATGATATATGATCAATATCTTCCAATGTATATATGGGAAGAAGAAACAAGAACTGCTATTTATGTAAAAAATAGAATATCTTATAGTTCCCTTAGATTCAAGAATCCAGAGGAGATGTTCACGGGAAAGAATCCTGAAGCAAGTCACCTCAAGATATTCAGTTGTCCAGTGTATGTTCACATACCGAAAGAGAAAAGAACCAAGTTGGACCCTTCTGGTAAGAAGGGAATATTTTTTGGATATTGTGAAGTATCCAAGGCATTCATAATTTACATTCGTGGATTCCATCACATGGAAATCAGTAGAGATGTAATAGTTGATGAAGAAGCAGCTCTCAAGAGATCCAAAAAATGTCAACATGAAGAAGTATATGAGGAAGATGCACCTCCTACAAATGTAGAGGATACATTCCTCCTTGAATATAAAACACCTAAATATCATGATATGACAAAACCATAAGAACCTCCCATGATGGAGATATCACGTAAGATAAATCTTGCTTGGGCAAGAGAAATTATACAAGAAGCAAACAAATATGAAGCACCAGAAGGCTCCACAAGGATAAGCAAGAAGCCCAAGACATTTTCCAACCATGTAGCTTTAATGTGTGATCTTATATATCAAGAACCTACAAACTCTAAAGAATCTTTACAAAAGAAAGAATGGGTAGAAGCAATGATGGAAGAATACCAATCAATAATGAAGAATGATGTTTGGGATATAGTTCCCAAACCAAAAGGAAAGAGTGTGGTATCTTCCAAGTGGATCTACAAGAGAAAACATGGAGCTAATGGAAGTATAGAGAAATGCAAGGAAAGATTTGTGGCTAGAGGTTTCTCTCAGAATGAGTTAAGTGATTATGAAGAAACATTTGTACTAGTAGCAAGGTATACTTTGATTAGAGCCATCACGACACTTGCATCCATGATGAAGTGGAACTTACACCAGATGGATGTAAATATAGCCTTCCTGAATGGTGTGATTGAGGAAGAAGTATACATAGAACAACAACAAGGATTTGAAGTTGAAGATAGAAAGACTCATGTATGCAAGTTGAAGAAGGCCATGTATGGCCTGAAGCAAGATCTTAGAGCTTGGTATGGAAGGATAGATAGTTTCTTCATGAGCTTGTACTTTACCAAGAGTAAAATCAACCCTGTTAACCCAAAATATCCCTCACTCAGCTCTACATGGCCTACACCACCCAAGGACACCCATGCACGACCCCCATTTGACCCCCACACCCTCAAGAAGGCTTAAAAACATGAAAAGGGGCTTAAAAACCTCTAAAAAGAGCCTAAATAGCTCTCCTAGGGGCTAAAACCTCCAAAAAGGTGCTAAAACCCATAAAAGGAGCCTGAAACCCTAAAAGGAGATAAATTTTGAGTGAAAGGGGCTAAAATCCCAAAAAAGTGCTAAAGCCCTTACTAGGGACTTAGAACCCTAAAAATATATATATAAATAGAGGGGTGGGGGTCACTCTCAAAACACTTCTCCATTGCATACTGTTATGCTGCCCGAGTGGATGCCTTGAGACCATTTGTCTCTCAAGCCACCCACACTCCCTCTCATCCATCCTCCCATTGATCCATAGCTCCCCCATTGCCAAGAGAGAGAGAGGTGCTTCTCCAAGCTAGGGCATGGTGGCCCATTCCACCAAATGAAGGTATAATGTTCATTTTGTCTTGTTTATTTAGTTTATCTAACCCATCTTTACTTACAGGTTTCCATTGTTTGTTTGCAAGTTTTCTAAAATTTTATTGCAGGGTATTGGAGCTAAACCCTAACCTTGTTTGCAGAGGGGTTTCATTTTTCTTCCATTTCATTTCATTTTGTTATTCTGTTTGTTTATTTTTCTTTGCATTCACCACCAGGAACCTATCCTTCCATCCTATAGATGCAAGGTATCCATTCCTGCCTTGTATCAAAGGATAAATCCCTGCTACATAACTAGCTACCATAACAGATTAATCCCACATGATCCCTGGTCCTATTTTTTCAAAATTTCAGTTTTTAGTTCAGTTTTTTCCCTAGTTTATATTTTTGTTAAAATCTAGCTTATATTCTTGTTTATTTACATTTTCAGTTACTGCTAAGCCTCCATAAGGCAAATCTGAGTCCATTTGGCCATAGTAAAGGTTACTGTTGGTCGGATCTAACTCGGGGTAAATAAAAAATTAGTTTCAAGAGGAGGTCGCTCTTATCGGGCCCAGAAAGGGGACCAAGTCACTCATTTTGGCCTCATAGGTGCAACCAGGTCACCTATTTAGCCCCGAAAGGTGCGACCCACTTCCATAATTCAACCTACTTTTGTCTGCTAAATCTGAGCAACCCCCTCACCTATTTCTGGAAAAATTTGGCAACCCCCTAGCCACATTTGACCCAAAAAGTGCAATCTGTCACTCATAATCTGATTTTGTAATAGTTAAGGTCTGTCAGTGCAGCTCAGTCACCTCTATCCACCCAAACTATGTTTATTTCTATTTATATTTATGTTTCTGTCCATTTCATTTACAGAACAAATCTTAATTAAATCAAAGTGTAAATCAATACTTAATTGGTTAATGAACATAATTTGATTAAAACATACTTAAAATAAACATCTTTCCTAACCCTTCCTCCTCTACCCATTCATCACCCTTTGGGGTATTCTAGGATAAGACGAAGGGCGAAGCTTGTACAGTAATAGGCACTTCACTTAATATTTTTCGAAGCCACTAAAAATGGGTGACTTGGAAGGTAGAGGGGGTAGAGAAGGAGGGCTTCTCATGGTGCTAAGTGTCCTCCCTTTTGGCCAACCTTGCATTCACAGGGTGACTTGTGGATCTATGGATGGGCTTAGTCCCATTGTGTTGAGAGCCCAGCACCCTCTCCTGGTTCAAGAGAAATATAAGTGCAAGGCAGTCACTTAGTCAGGTTATCATAATTCAAGATCACAAATGGTACATGTCTAAAGTTTTATGATCACTATTTATTGCTTTCATTCACATAACTATGAACTCTGTGAAATATTCATAAACCATTTGAGTAGCCACCAGACATAATAGGAAAACAAAATACATACACACCATACCATATAAATCAACCTAGCTCAGTTCATGACGTTGAGTGAGCCAATAAAATTTACAATTTACACTAATTTAAAAAATTTGCAGTCTTTGAGGACATAAGTCCCTAACTTCTTTAACCATGGGAAGTACTTGGGCTCAGCCCAAAAACTCATTGTGAGGAGTACCATGGGAACCCCAAAGTAGTTGGGCGCTAAGAGGAATTGCCAAGCAAAACGGGCAATGACCCCCATCGATTGAGTAGCACTCCCATGAGGAAAAAGCTAAGCATTGTCTTCTGGCAGTCTCAGTGGCTGAGTGACCACCTGCAGCCAATAGGAAGCCATTAAAAATAGGGTCCAATAATCATTACCAGCAGTTTGACATACAAGTTTGACACAATTGATCCCTCATGCTATTCCTCACGCGTAAGAGGTGAACCACCACAGTTCAGGTCATTAAACTGACATCGTCAAGACCATTCTCAATGACCTCCCACACCATCAGAAGGCCACACATCCTTTGATTTATATTCAAACCCATATCAATCTGAACCAGATCTGCACACTGCACCATCAAGACCCATGGATGGTGCAAACCTAGATACATTTTTCGGCATAGCAATTGCTAGTGGACCCATGTCCACACCACAAACTATCACCAAGAGCCCTACAGGTGGCCCCAGCATGGTTATGCAAACCATCATAAGTCTGCTCCCACCACCCATATTGACTAGTCAACCCATTCCACCTGCAACGCATGGGGGCAGTGGCTCCACCTACACTGCCCCTCCTATCTTACATGGGAGAAGTGGCCCTTCCACTTACACTGCCCCTCCTATCTTACATGGGGGTAGTGGCCCTTCCACCCACACTATCCCTCCCACCACACTTGGGGGCACTGGCCCATCCAAAATGGTGCCACAAGTACCCCCAGTAATGCAGGTGCATTATGCTACCCCATCTCACATCAACCTGGGGTCAAACCTTCCTTTCATGGCACGTCTCAACTTTCCTGATTTAGCTCAGTTAACAAATGACCCTATCCACCATCAATATTTTTGGCCTCCCATGCCAACCAAACTTCCCTCAGACATTCCCAAGTTTGAAGGGAAGGAAGGGGAGTGCCCCTTAAACCACATCATGACGTTTCATTTATGGTGCTCATTAAATAGCATCGTAGATTATTTGATCAGGATAATACTATTCCAAAGCACCTTCACAGGTGCTGCAGCCAGATGGTACATTGAGCTACCATAAGCCAAATACCCATATTTCAACTCCCTAGTTTTCATGTTCTTGCAATATTTCCAACTCCCCGTCAGATACAATGAAGGGGTGGAGATATTGTTATCTTGCCACCAAAATACTGTGACCCACATAACTGACCACATCCATGAGTGGCAATGATGTTGTAGTTTGTGTAAGATCCAACTTGATGATAGGATCTTCCTAGATTGGTTCCTTAAAACCTTGCTCCCACCTATAGCAAAGGACGTCGCATCCAAACATCCTCAATCTGAACAGGAGGCCATCTTGTAAGCCCAGCAATTTGATCTAATCTATGCATAGTTTGGATACCTTTACACTATCATTCCAGATGCCCCCCATAAATGTACCTCCTACCGGGATGCACCGGGGGCATCCCATGCTACAGATAACATCATAGGCTCAGTCTCTCACTAACCACAGCATCGTCCAACACCACCTATAGTACCACCACAACTAAGAAACAATGCTAGTGTTGCCTACCAAAACCAAACTCTGGACTATCCATGAATGATGTCCCAATCCAGAGCCACAACTTCCTACGCACAACCTGTGCCACCGCAGCAAGCCTAGGCCTTGGCTTGGCCACTACAGCAATATGTAGGGAAAATTCCCACATTTGTGGCACCGCCACCCACCCAAATTTACTATGCACCACCAGTGCAAGCAGTTCAAGCCACCACCCCTACTCCACTGGCTCCATTAAGATAGGTGTTTGCATAGCAAAACTGTCCCAACCAGCTAGCCCCCAATAACCAACAAGGGTAAGCTAGGAATAACCAACCCTGGAACCAAGGAAACAATCAACCACAGGGAGGTGGTCAACAACCAAACCCTCCAAACAATGCCGTGGAAAACCGGCCAGCCCAAAATCCTCCATGACCAAATGCACCGAGACGCAATGCCTCGTTGCATACAAACCAACCATGCACACTCTGTGAGGTCTGCGAGAACTACACATTCGAGTGTCTCTTCATGGGTTGTGCTAAGCAAGCCATTGGGAATGTGGTTCAACATTCCACCAACACAATGCACTAAGCCCAACCCAACCTGACACCACAAGGACCTCCTCTTATGGTGCTCCAAAACCCATTACCAGTCCAAGGATTGGTGGCAAATGCACCCCCTCCCAAACCCAATCCCAACACTCCAGGGGCATCTCCCATGGTAGAAACAGGTGTCCAGAACCTGCTAGCTATGACAACTGAAGAGGTCAATCTACAAACCAGACGAAATCAGTAAGAAACCAACACCGAACCTGCTACACATCGGTGGCATCTACGTCTAAAATAGTCAATGCACCTATTTAGTTACCCCCTTTCTCGCGCCCCCCCAATATGTTGGGTTACTAATAATAGCACAGCTAGAGCTGTTGTCAGCTACAGCATTGTGGATTATTTGTCCCAAATGCCATGTCTACTTTCGGGGTACTCAAAACTTGCCCAATGTAGCGGAAAGTCTTACTAGCCTCCCTTGGGGATGTAGACCCCTCTGAGTCAAAGTTCATCACATTCGACATGGAGAATGGAGAATCACAAATGCCATCAACCATTACTTTTCAAATCCTGGTGTCTATCTGGAATTTGGTTGTGCACCAGAGCATAGTGGATGAGGGGGCATCCACGTGCGTTATGTCTACCCTAGTCTGGAAAAAACTTGGATCCCCAATTCTGTAACCATCCTCCACAACTTTGCGGGCTTATGATGGCCATCCCACTAAATCCCAAGGAATCCTCCCCCATGTCCCCATCACATTACCATCATCCAGCACCACTACATGAAAACAACAACAGCAGCCACATCCCCAACCACAACCACAACACCGTTCGCAGCCGCAACATCAACAGCAGCCACAACATTATCCACAGCCAGAGCATTATGCATAGTTGCAACCACAACCTCATCACCACATACAACCAGCAGGGAGTTATCTAGGCTCCTCCCCAGTCCACACAATTTCCTTCCTCTTTCCCTTGCCTAGTGTCATGAGCAAGGCAGTAATGGCCACCTTAAGCTTACCCAACTTTACATTAGGAATTCCCGTGTGGTATCTTGATCCACCAACTCAACCACCAATGTGCTAGGTAGTCTTAACCCCCGTGAAACCCATTGCGGTTGAATCTCATCCTCCACCTAGCCCGCAAAAACCAACAACCACACCTACACCTACACCACCCCACCCAAAAAGGGCCAGGGGCAAGAATGCAAAAGGTACCGCTAAACCTTGACAGATACTGCCTTGCGCCATCTATTAAGAACAGGGCCATCTATCTCAGAACTTCCTTAAGATTCCTATGATCTGTGTGCATTTGGATGCCATGGATACAACCGAAAACCTCCCCGTGGTTGAACTTCCGAGTGCTTCCATACTGAGAAACAAGTAATTGAGAACAAACCATGCTTGTGCCCTTTGCGGACTGTATGGACACTATTCTCACCACTGCCAAGACTTGCCTGAGTTTTGAATGGCTTTAGCTGACCTTCACCAACATTCCTTTGAATCTGAGATCACCATGATCGAAGAAGTTCACCCCCCGCCTCCTTCTTCGGACACCATGTCCATTTACATGATGTCCAATTCTACCGACCCTATTGTCTCAACCACCAATGATGGTCCATCAGACCTATCTCTTTGTTGCTTCCACAATTATGAGGAGATACCTGAAGCTTTAACCGCCCCAAAATACCCATGGGATGACATGCACCATCGCTCATTCTTTCTCCCCAAAGAACTTATGTCGTGGTCTGACCCGTTTTCTGAGGAAACCAAAATTTCATTTATGGGAAAGTTGGCTGGTTCAAGAACCCCATCCCAGCACCAGATGCCTTTGAAGAATGGAACATGACCAATATCTTTCCAACCATCAAAATTAACATCTCAACCAATCCTGAGGTTGTTGAAGAAATCATGTTGGGGGCATCCTACTCCTCAGAAGAAGTCGCTGCCTACGATCCTCTCTTCCAAGAATTCTACGACATTTTTTCCTAGTCTTACACTGAAATGCCCAGGTTGGATCCATCCATCATGGAACACCACATCGACACATGGCCCAATGTGGCCCCTATACACCAAAAGCAACAGCCTATCCATCCTTCCAAAGCGGCCATGGTCAAAACCAAGATAGAGAAGCTGCAGACAGTTGGATTCATTTACCCCATTGCCTACACCACTTGGGTTTCTAATCCTATTCCCATGAATAAAAAATAGGGTACCATCCACGTTTGCATAGACTTTCATGATCTCAATGGGGCACGTCCCAAATACAACTTCCTAACACCCTTCATCGATCAGAATGTCGATGCATGCGCCAGACATGAGGTCTTTTCCTTCATGGGCGGATTTTTCAGATATAACCAAATTCAGATACGGAAAGAAGATCATTACAAGATTATGTTCACAACCCTGTGGAGCACATTCACATATCGAGTAATTCCCTTTGGCCTGAAAAACACTGAAGCCACCTTCCAGTGCAAACACTGAAGCCACCTTCTAGTGCACCATGACACACTATTTCCGCGACCTCATTCACATCATGTTGGTTTATCTTGACAACCTCATTGTACAGTCACAGAAGTGATCACAACACATAGGCGACTTGCGGCAAGTCTTCCTATGATGTCACAAGTATGAAATCTGCTTGAACCCTTTCAAGTGTGTTTTCTGTGTCCCAATTGGCCGTCTCCTAGGGTTCATCATGTCACACAAAGGAATGACCGCTGATCCCCTAAAAGTCC
Source organism: Pseudotsuga menziesii (assembly GCA_001517045.1). NCBI lineage: Eukaryota > Viridiplantae > Streptophyta > Pinopsida > Pinales > Pinaceae > Pseudotsuga > Pseudotsuga menziesii. Next base: position 2,518,960 of record LPNX010289901.1, read on the forward strand.
AAACGAATTTCTCTCTAACATCACCCCTTTGAGTGACAATAGTACAGCTTGTAATATAGTCTTTTCCTTTTTGTTTTACACATTTTTCAAAAGTGAGCCTTATGTATTGTTTCCCCTCATTTCTCTAGATGGATCCTACCTCGGACTGGTATATGGGATTTGTTGATGGAGTGAGCAGATGGTCTCCGAACCTCGCCTTGTCTATATGGGATATTTATTCCCCATCACATGAGTTGATCCATATCGATGGAATATGCATGGGTAGTGCGACCAACAACCAGGCTAAGTATGATGTTGTCAACTGCCTCTTGGTTGTCGCTCTCTAGTTAGGCATTCACCATATCAATGTCTTCCTAGATTCCCAGCTGCTTGTTTCTCAATTGAACAAATACTACCGGGTACGTGATCCCTGCCTCTTAAGAGAATTCCTGCACACTAAACATATGGTTAGAACATTTGAGTCCATTACATTCACACATGTTCCTAGAAACCTCAATAGTGTTGCATATCAAATGACTAATGACATTCTAAATTGGCACATTGATAATCGCATATAGGAAACATACAACCATCACGTCATGCATAATCATATATAAAATACGCACACAAGTGTAACAACACATCATCTAGGAATTGTATCTCATATCATCAGAAAAATACTCACAAATAAAACCATAAAAACACATCCACGTGCGTCAAAATATATATATATATATATATATATATATATAGATAAGTCGCATGTCCAAAATATGTCCAGTACAAAATGAGAAGCCACATATGCTTTCTCGGCTGAATATACATAATGATGCAAAAACTCCTAATTGCACCAATGCACTAGGGGAAACCCCACTAGGCTGCTAATCTAACTTAAACTCATCATCTAACTCAGTATCATCATCTTCCTCATAAGACTCATCCTCTGTAGGAATATCACCTCTCGCCGCTCGACGAAGGTAATCATAGGCCACGACCATCTTCCTCATCACAGAGGTCCACTATAGAGGAAAACTATGAATGGAAGCAATCACATCATTGCTCAAATGCTATCATCCATCATCATAGATCCCATCAGCAAGCCGCTCTAGATGCGGCAGAAGTCCATCCACCTCCCGCCATCGCCTGCAAGGGTTCCCCGCAGGAACTGCCGCAGGTGCCATAGAAACCACTCGCCTTTGATATCCAGGTGGCGAGCAGGACCAATATATGCATACATAAAAAAGGATACCATCAGTCCACACATATCAACATACAACTATTAACCATCTCAACTACACTATATATAAATATGAACATAAAAAAATCACACATACATACCATCTGGTCCCCATGCCTGGCCTATAGGTAGGGGCATCTCGGGGTCCCCATGATAGTTCATACCCACATATAGGTACTCTGCAATGACCACTAGAAGCTGATGTCACTGCTCCAATAGCTCCTCAGTGAAAAAGTGGCCCACTCTACTGCCACCCTCTCATACCATCATCTCGCACCACCTATGCATCCACAGCTCCTGTGGACCACTCTCCCGCATAGCTCGATGTGAAAGAAAAGTAGGTACTTTCTCAAAAAAGAAAACACATAGAAAGGATCCAAAGCAAAAAAATGCCCCAGACGCCTTCGCATTGTTCAACTGACACCGAACAGCGTGAAGATACATCTGGGCCCACCCATAGTATGTGCCCCCCATGGCACGCTCTACCAAATGAAGCTTCCCTCTAGATATCTTGTGGCTCCCTATGGAACCCAAGATACCTAGTAGTAATGTCACCGTCGCCTGTGTCAACAAGTCCTCAATGTCACACATCAAGATGTGGGAGCCATGCACATACGCAGTAGCGTAACAGTGCCTATCACATAGCTCCTCCAATGTCTCCCCTCGAGATAGCACTGGTGCCAAGTCACCAACAACTCTGAACATAGGGAGCCCAGTCAAGAAGTACACATCCACCAGTGTGATCTCAATACACTAGCCTTGGAAGAGGAGTGCCTCCTCTCCAATATCCCAGAAGCTCACCAATGTTTGCAACAACAAACACAAGCTCTTCATAAGGGGTATCCTCATGAACTTCAGTAAACCACAATGGGCCAGTGTATCACACACATTCCCATACCGCAATGATGCCTCCCAGAGATATTTACAATCTCTCTCCCACCACTTAATCTCAGCCATCTTGCACAAGCAAATCATAGATGTCAGCCACTTCTCTCATCAAAAAATGTCACCTAGAGGCCAAGTCGCACCTGTTTGGGAAAAACGAGCAACCAGGTCGCTCAAAAATACCCCATAGGCGTGACCAAGTCTCTCTTTTTTCCTCAAAAGGTACGACTTGGCTCCATGAAACCCCAGTAGGCTCATGGAGCACCTCCAAGTGACCAAATGTAGAATGTAAACCACCAAAAAGAAGATATTTGGCAAGAGATCTTACCTGCAAGTCATGGAACTTGAAACCATCAGTCGAAACAGGAGAAATAAGAAAATGAAAATCTAGGGCCCACCTCTCCAAATCTGTAGTGAACAGTTACAAAGACACTTCACAAAGTGGTCCCCACCCTTATATAGGCCCTATTTGACCTAATTTCTCCCGTTCTACACAACATGACCATACAGAGTCTGTTTGAGATGTCGTTCATGCCATTGGTTTCAAAATTCTACCCTCTATCTCCTGATGAGACCATCGTCTCATGTTTAACAAATAAATTTTAGGACCGCTTCCCAGAAGTTACCTCAATTTACGAGCCACATCATGGTGATGCAATTGTTTGCAGACCTATATTTGCATCACACTTTCCTACTTCTACTCATGTGGATTCTCCGGCCACCGCCCATACGGAACATCATTTTTATTTTAAGCATATAGTTGTCTACTTCATCCACCACACCTTATGCGGATCACCGGACCATCACCTGGAGAACATATCATTTCCTTTGCATGCATTTGGCATATAACTACCTATGGACTTGCACTCACAATCACATGTAGTCAAGTCTGTCGACCACAATTCACACACAACTCTCCTGACCTCTGTCCGAGAGCCGCCTCAGTTTATGTGCCTCTACCACACCGACTCTCGTGCCTCTGCCGCGATTTATCCCATGCATGTATTGGTATGTTTAAGAGCCACTTGTTCTATCCATACTCCATGGATGACATTTATACCACTGTCCACCATCCCGACATGGGGCACTGCATGTGCCACCGCAATCAGTTGACCATACTAGAGTTTCCTTTAAGCTCTTTTCTAAGCCCTAAAAGAATGAAAAGATTGACAAGAGTAGCTACTTCCTTTCCTACTCATTAAAGTATAGGAAAGGGCATCTACATCTTCTCATTTATCTCCTTTTGCGGACTATGTAGACCATCAAATGAAAAGGACCACCTTGGCATATTCAATCCAAGACCATTCCCCTCTACATACTTTTATGCTTTCTCGAGAAGAGGGGCCGAACTTTACGAAAAAGCTCACCATGGGTTGTCGTTAAGATCTTTTCCAGCCTTCTCATCAAGAAAATATTTCCAAGTAAAATTGTTTTCATTCATGCTCGTAAAAGTATCTAAATGACCATCCAGTCAGTATAGGTTTAACCTTTTCTAGGCTGACTAGACTACCAACGGTAAAGAAGTTTCCCATCCCCTAAAAAGGGATGGGCGAGCTCTCCTATGCATACTTTTATGCTTTTTCAAGTAGAGGAGACTACCAACAAAAAAGATCCCCCACTGGAGTCTTCTTCGTGCTTTTAGACTCTCTAAAATTGAAAGCACCATCAAGCATTTACTTTCTCGAGCTTGCAAAAAATCCATGAAATCGTACCACAATAGTGTCTCTAAACACCACCCCATAGAAAATAGTTTGGTAGTATTCCCACTTTGGGTCGCCTTTGTTCAGAGTACTCTGCAATGTGTCTTCCTTGGATCCCATCAATATCAAAAGTGTCTACATCCCCCAAGTATTTCCCATCTGCAGTGACAATCCCGGTACTACAGCTATGATGCCATTCCCATAAGACAGTTTCATTTGCTGCCTGGTCCACCCTGTCGTCATACTCTGAACAAAGGAAGTTTGAGTCTACTACACTCCCTCTGCCCCTATCCAGCTCTTTCTCTCCCCCATTTAGTGGATCAATCCTTAGATTGTCTCACACCTTTCAGTTATCTCCCTCGTGCTTCTAGTCAAGGAAACACCATTTCCTTGACCATGGGCAGGTCTCCCTCTATCGACGATAGCACACATATTCTAGAGGGCAGACCTAGAGGTCCCTATATCTTGGTTTCATTAACCTAATTGATGAGTTCCTTGGACCACTTGAGAGGAGTCCTTATTGCCTCTCAGGATGGTTGTTTCTCACATACTTGACGCCAACTACATCATCGCACCATTGAGATTCGTACAAGGTATTGGTCTGTACAGTATTTGGTCAAAGACCTCAGATATCATCTGACTCTAGCACATTGATGAGTCTATTCGAGAGACCTAAACAGTTTATGTCCCATATGATTTCTGGGTTGAGTTGGAGACAGTGCTCAGAAGCCCCAGCAGTGCTTCTATATAGATTTATGATTGATGCAGCATACTTGTACCATAGAGACTCTGACTCTCTATCAATGAGTCCATACATCTATGTACCATCCCAGATCTAGCATGCTATCAGTCATGAAGATATAGCATTCCATGAGAATTCCATGGGTCCAATATAGCAAGTTCTTCATATCAGTATTATATTCAGCCTCTCATTGAGGCAACCACTATGTATCATCAGTTATATATGATCGACTCTTGTATTATAGAGCATAGATCACATTATTATTTTGACATTTTTATGAGCATGGGGATGTCTGCCTCATCCATATACATGTCACACATTATTTGTATCTCACCCATTTATGGGAACCATATTAATACAAAAACCAAAAGCCACCATGCCCAAGCCTAGGAAGCACCACCTCTCCACAGAAAATCCTATGATGTCCGTCGGCCATATGATGAGCTCCTACCCTCACACATCAAGAGGCAATCTATTAACCCAAAAAATCCCTCACTCATCTCTACATGGACTACACCACCCAAGGACACCCATGCACGACCCCCATTTGACCTCCACACCCTCAAGAACTCTTAAAAACATGAAAGGGGGCTTAAAAACCCCTAAAAAGAGCATAAATAGCTCTCCTAGGGGCTAAAACCTCCAAATGGGGCTAAAACCCCTCAAAGGAGACTAAAACCCTAAAAAGAGCTAAAGTTTGAACGAAAGGAGCTAAAATCCCAAAAAAGGGGCTAAAGCCCTAACCAGGGGCTTATAACCCTAAAAAAGCTATAAATAGAGGGGTGGGGGTCACTCTCAAAACACTTCTCCCTTGCATACTGTTATGCTTCCCGAGTGGATTGCTTGAGACCATTTGTCTCTCAATCCACCTGCACTCCCTCTCATCCATCCTCCAATTGAGCCATAGCTCCCCCATTGCCAAGAGAGAGAGAGGTGCTTCTCCAAGCTAGGGCATGGTGGCCCATTCCACCAAATGAAGGTATAATGTTCATTTTGTCTTGTTTATTTAATTTTATCTAAACCATCTTTTCTTCCAGGTTTCCATTGTTTGTTTGCAAGTTTTCTAACATGTTTTTGCAGGGTATTGGAGGTAAACCTTAACCTTGTTTGCAGAGGGGTTTCGTTTTTCTTCTATTTCACTTCATTTTGTTGTTCTGTTTGTTTATTTTTCTTTGCATTCACCACCAAGAACCTATCCTTCCATCCTATAGATGGAAGGTAGCCATTCCATCCCTGTAGCAAGGGAGAAATCCCTGCTACATACCCTAACATTTACTTCAAGGTTATAGAAGGTGAGCCTGTCATACTATTACTATATGTGGATGACCTATTTCTGACAGGGAATGAGAAACAAATTGTAGAATGCATGAAGAAGCTCACTGAGGAATTTGAGATAAAATACCTTGGGTTAATGCATTATCTTCTAGGTCTGGAGGTATGACAGAACTCAAAAGGAATCTTTCTCAATAAGGGAAAGTATGCAGTAGAAATTTTGAAAAGATTTGATATGTTGGAATGTAAATCCATGGACACACCCATGGATACCAACCTAAATTTGTTGGCTGATGAATCATCAGAATTAGTGGATGTGACTCAATACAGATAGATTATTGGGTCGTTGATGTATCTAACAAATACCAAACCATAATTTTTTTTTTTGTGAACACCTTGAGTCGGTATCTAGTTCAACCTAGACGTGTTCACCTGGTAGCTGCAAAACATGTGATGAGATATCTAAAAAGAACTATTGACTTTGGTCTATACTATGATTGAAACCATGACTATAGATTGTATGGCTATAGAGATGCAGATTTGGCTGGAAGTGTCTCAAAAAGAAAAAGCACATCAGGTGGATGTTATTGTCTGGGGTCTACTATGATTTCATGGTTTAGCAGGAAATAGTCCAGTTTTTCTCTTAGCATGGCTAAAGCAGAATACATAGCAGCATTCTCTGCTAGTTGTGAATCCATATGGCTTCGAAAATTGATGTTAGCTCTATTTAACCTAGATTTGGATACCACAGTGATTTTATGTGATAACCAAAGTTGTATAAATATCACATAGAACCCAGTGTTCCATGATAAATCGAAACACATAGAAATACGGTATTTCAACATTCAAGATATGATACAGAAGGGAGGCATAAACCTCCAGTATGTGAATACCGATGAACAAGTTACTAATGTGTTGACAAAGCCTCTGTCTCGAAAAATTTTGAATACTTTCGAGACAAGATTGGTGTTGTTCGAAAAGACCTTCCCTGATAGGGGGAGCAGTGATGTTGCAGTGGGATTGTATCATCCCTAGACACTCGACCTAAAGTGATCCATAGACTTCTATCTCTGAGAAATAAGTGGGATTGTATCGTCCCTAGACACTTGTCCTAAATTCATCTATAGACTTATGTCTCTGAGAAAGAAGTAGGATTATATCATCCTTGGACCTAATTCCTAAAGTGATAGGGAGTGATTATCCCATAATAGTATCCAGAAACTTCAGTCTTCGAGAATGTGGTAGGATTACATCATCCTTGTTAACCCAAAAAATCCCTCACTCAAATCTACATGGCCTACACCACCCAAGGACACCCATGCACCACCTTCATAACACCCCATTATACCCCCACACCCTCAAAAAAGGCTTAAAAATGAGTAAAAGGGCTTTAAAACCCCAAAAATGAGAGTAAATAACTCTCCTAGGGACTAAAGCCTCCAAAAAGGGGCTAAAACCCCTCAAAGGAGCCTAAAACCCTAAAAGGAACTAAATTTATGGTGGAAGGGGCTAAAATCCAAAAAAAGGGGCTAAATCCCTGACCAAGGGCTTAAAACCCTAAAAGTCCCCAAGAAAGCTATAAAAGGAGGGGTGGGGGTCACTCTCAAACAACTCCTCTCTTGCATACTGTTATGCTGCCCGTGGATGCCTTGAGACTCTTTGCTTCTCAAGCCACCCACATCCCCCTTTCTTCCACTCATCTTCCCCATTGACCCATAGCTCCTCCATTGCTGAGTGAGATAGGGAGGTGCTTCTTCCAGCCAGGGCATGGTGGCCCATTTCACCAAAGGAGAGGTATAACCTAGTTTTGCTTATGTATTTTCTTTAGTAGCTTACTTGTTTCTAACCAATATTTGTTTCCAGGTTTTCTTCTTATCTTGTTTTGCAGGTTTATTTCTGTTTAATAGTTGTTTGCAGGTTATTGGAAGCGGAAACCTAACCATTTGTTTACAGAGGGGTTGTCCATATTTACTTTTCTTTCTGTCTAGTTTCATTTCAGTTTTTCTTTCCTGCATTTCTCCACATAGGAACCTACCCTTCCGTCCTATAGATGGAAGGAAGCCATTCCTACCCCTATAGTAAGGAGAAATCCCTTCTACAGAACTGGCGACCATACCAGGTTGATCCCACAGGATCCCTGGTTCAGTTTTTCAAAATTTCAAGTTTTTTCAGTTTATTCCCTAGCTTTAAAATTTCTTTTCAAATCTAGTTTAAATCCTGTTTATTTTCAGTATTTATTGTTGCTGAAGCCTCTGCAAGGAAAATCCGAGTCTGTTTGGCCACAGTACAAGTTACTATCGGCCGAATCTGACTCAGGATCAGAAAAACCCCAAATCCGGAGCAGGTCGCACCTATCGGGCCTGAACAAGGGATGAGGTCGCTCTTTTAGGCCTCACGAGCATGACCAGGTCGCCCCTTTTTTCCCCAAAAGGTGCGACTTCCTTCAGAAAGGCAGACCGCTTCTGTCTATGAAGTCTGTGCGACCCCCTCGCCTGTTCCAGGAAAAATTTGGCAACCCCCTTGCCACATTTTTCTCGAAACGTGCGGTCTATCACTTAGAAGTTAATTTTTAAGTTATTAGGGATTGTCAGTGTAGCCCAGCCACCTCTGTCCAGCACAGTAGTTCCATTTCTGTTTCTATTTTAATTTACTACAATTTCATGTACAAACAAAGTGTAAATTAAAAAAAAATAAAAAATTTAATCGCTTAATGAATGTAGCTTAACTAAAATTGACATAAAATTAACAATCTTTCTTACCCTTCCTCCTCTACCTAGTCGTCACCCTTCGGGGTATTCTAAGATAAGACGAAGGGTACAGCTAGGCCCTTCACTAAATATTGTTAAAAACTGTTGAAAATGGATGACTTGGAAGGTAGAGGGGGTAGACAAGGAGGGCTTCTCACGGTGCTAAGTGTCCTCCCCATTGACCAACCTTGCATTCGAGAGGTGACCTGTGGATCTACGGATGGGCTTAGTCCCATTGTGTTAAGAGCCCATCACCTTCTGTCGGTTGAAGAATAATATAGGTGTAAGGTGGTCACCTAGATAGGCCATCAACATTCAGGGTAAAAACAATGGTATCTATTTACATGATTTCTATTTATTTACTACTTGTATTCACAATGATATGAACTCTACAACATATTCATAAACCACTTGCAACCACATGATAATAGAAAAACAACAATACATATACACCATACCATGTAATCAACCCCATTCAGTTCATGACGCTGAGAGAGCCACTAAAATTAATTAATTTACACTAAGATCAAAAATCTGCAGTCTTTGAGGACATAAGTCCCTGACTACCTTAACCATGTGAAGTACTTAGGCTCTACCCAGAAACTCATTATGAGGAATACCATGGGAACCCCAAAGTAGCTGGCCGCTGAGAGGAATTTCCAAGCGAAACAGGCAACGACCCCCACCAATTGAGTAGAAACGCCCGTGAGGAAAAAGCCAAGCACTGTCTTCTAGCAGTCTTGGTGGCCGAGTGACCACCTACAGCCAATACAAAGACATTGAAACTGGGGTCCAAAATATCATTCCCACCAAATTGATACATAAATCTAACAAAATTGATCCCCCACACTCTTCCTCATGCCTAAGAGGTGAACAACCACAATTCAGGACATTGAACCGACAACATTGAGACCATTCTCGATGACCTCTCACACCATCAGAAGGCCACACAGCCTGTGATTCAGATTCAAAACCATATCAGTCTGAACCAAACCTCCACACTACACCATCAAGCCCCATGGCTAGTGCAAACCCAGATCCATTTTTCGGCATAGCGATAGCTAGTGGACCCATGTCCACACCACAAGTTGTCACTAACAACCCTGCAGGTGGCCCAGACATCGTCATGCAAACTGTCATCAGTCAACTGCCACCACCCATAGTAACCACTTAGGATGTCCCACCTACAACACTTCCAGGCATTTTCCCATCTATTGTGGTGCCACCAAAAGTGTCGTCAGCCATGCAGGTGCACTATGCACCTGCAAACCCCACCACCATTGCTGCCCCATCTCACATTAACCTATGGTCAAATCTACCTTTCATGGCTCCTTTTAACTTGCCTGATTTGGATCAATTGACAAACGATTCACCATCAAACCTTTTGGCCTCCCATGCCAACCAAACTTCCATCAGACATTTCCAAGTTTGAAGGCAAGGCACAGGAGTGCCCCTAAAACCACATCATGACATTCCATCTATGGTGCTCGTCAAACAACATTATAGATGATTCCATCAGGCTGAGGCTATTCCAACGTACACTCATAGGTGCTGCGGCCAAATGGTACATTGAGCTACCACATGCTAAGTACCCAGATTTCAACTCCTTAGATTTCATGTTCCTGCAGTATTTCCAACTTCCCATCAGATATGACAAAGGGATGGAGATATTGTTGTCCTACCACCAGAGCACTACAACCCATATAATCGACCACATCCATGAGTGGCGGCGACGTCGTAGTTTTTTCAAAATCCAACTTGATGATAGGATATTCTTGGATTGGTTTCTCAAAACCTTGCTCCCTCCCTAGGCCAAGCCCAATGCTCCAGGGGCACCTCCCATGGAAGAAACAAGTGTCCACCACCTTCTAGCCATGATGACTGAAGAGGTTAACCTACAAACTAGATGAAATCAGTATGGTAACACCACAAAACCCGCTGACACATCAGCGGCATCTACGTCCAAATCGGTCAATGCATCTCTTTAGTTACCCCCTTTCCCCCACCCCCCATATGTCGAGTGGCCAACAACGCCACAGTAAGAGCTACTATCAACTATAGCATTGTGGATGATTTGACCCAAACACCAACAGCCATGTCCGCTCTGGAGGTACTCAAAATGTGCCAAACACAGCAGAAAGCGTTACTAGCTGCCCTTGGGGCCATATACCCCTCCGACTCCAAGTTGATCACATTCGACACAGAGAATGGAGAAACACGCATGCCATCCACCATTTCCTTCCAAATATTGGTGTCTATCCAAAATTTAGTCATGCATCGATGCATAGTGGATGAGGGGGCATCCAGGTGCATTATGTCCACCCTCATTTGGCAGAAACTTGGATCCCCAATTCTACAACCATCCTCCACAAATTTGCAGGCTTATGATGCCCATCCCACTAAATCCCAAGGAGTCCTCCCCCATGTTCCCATCACATTAGTCGAGAAGATAGTGCTGATCAAAATAGAGGTTGTCAACACTCAACTGGACTATAACCTTCTCCTCAAAATAATTTATATGTACGCCATGAGAGCGGTCGCATCAACTATCTTTTGTCTCATGATGTTCCTTCACGAAGGTAAGATGGTGACAGTTGATCAACTCACTTATGACAATCCACAAGGGTTAATGGCACCTACCAACATTATCCCTACCATCACCACCATTGAGCCATGAGGGATGACCACACACGCCAATGTTGTCACTATAATCAACACCATGGTTGACAACACACCAGCCTCCTCATTGTTGAATGTGGGTCTTGGGTTTTTTTATGATATCACCATGATAGCTCCTTTCCCCTTACTGTTACCACCACTGACACAAAATGAGACTACAAACTTGTGCATGGTCTCATCCAACACCGCTGCACCCAAACAACAAGCGCAAGCGCAACCCCAACCCCAAACCCAACACTGTCTGCAGCCTCAACATCAACAATAGCCACAACATCATCTGCAATAGCAGCATTTCATGTAGCCGCAACCACAACCACATCCCCACATGTAACCAACAGGGAGTTATCTGGGCTCATCGCCAATCCATACGATTCCCTTCCTCTTTCCCCCACCTGGTGTCATGAGCAAGTCGATAATGGCCACCTTAAGCCTACCTAACTTTACATTAGGAATTCTGGTGTGGTATCTTGATCCACCAGCTCAACCAGCAATGCCCCAGGTTGTTTTAACTCCAGTGCAACCCATTGTGGTCGAGTCTCACCCCCCACCCGGCCCGCAAAATCCAAACCCTGCACCCGCACCCGTACCGCCCCACCCAAACAGGGCTAGGGACAAGAATGGCAAAGCCACCGCAGAACCTCAACAAATCCTACCTTGTGCCGTCTATGAACAATAGGGCCACCCAACTCAGAATTTCCCTGAAATCCCAATGACCCGTGCACATTTGGATGCCATGGATACAAATGAAAACATCCCCATGGTTGAACTCCCAACCATGCCGATAGTTAGAAACAAGGCATTGAGAACTAACCATGCTTGCACCCTTTGCGGATTGTATGGACACTATTCTCACCATTGCCAAGACTTGCCTAAATTTTGAATCACTTTAGCCGACCTCTGTCAACATTCCCTTGAATCTAAGATCACCCTGATCGAAGAAGTTCACTCCCCACCTCCTTCTTCAGATGCCATGTCCATTTACATGATGTTCACTTCAACCAACCCTAACGTCTCCACCTCCAATGATGGTTCATCAGACCTGTCTCTTCATTTCTTCCGCAATGATGAGGAGATACTTGAATCCCTAACCGCCCTAGAATACCCATGGGATGACATGCACAACTATTCATTCTTCCTCCCCAAAGAACTTGTGTCACAGTCCGACCAGTTTTCCATGGAAACCAAGGATTTCATTCATGGGAAATTCGACTGGTTCAAGAACCCCATCTCGGCACCAAACACCTTTGAAGAAGGGAACATGACCAACATCTCTCCCATCATCAAAATCAACATCTCAACCAATCTTAATATTGTTGAATAAATCATGATGGGGGCATCTTGCTCCCCGGAAGAGGTTGTTTCCTACAAAGCTCTCTTCGAAGAATTTCACGATATCTTCACCTGGTCGTACACTAAAATTCCTGGGTTGGATCCATCAATCATGGAGCACCACATCGACACTTGGCCCAATGTGGACCCCGTATGCCAAAAGCAATGACCCATCCATCCTTCCAAAGTGGACGTAATCAAAGCTGAGATAGAGAAGCTCCGCACAGCTGGATTCATCTACCCCATTGCCTATACCACTTAGGTTTATAATACTGTTCTCGTGAATAAAAAACAAGGTACCATTAGTGTTTGCACAGAATTTCACGATTTTAATGGGGCGTGTCCCAAAGACAACTTCCCAACACCCTTCATCAATCAGATTATCGATGCATGCGCCGGACATGAGGCCTTTTCCTTCATGGATGGATTTTTCGGCTATAACCAAATCCAAATCTAGAAAGAAGACCATTATAAGACAGAATTCACAACCCCATGGGACACATTCACGTATTGATTCATGCCCTTTGGCCTGAAAAATGTTGGAGCCACCTTCTAATGCACCATGACATACTGTTTCCATGACCTAATTCACATCATCTTGGTCTAGCTGGATGACCTTACCCTTCAATCACCAAAACAAGCACAACACATAGATGACTTGGGACAAGTCTTTTTACATTGCCGCAAGTACAAAATTCACCTAAATCCCCTCAAGTGCATTTTTTGTGTCCCAACAAGCCGTCTACTTAGATTCATCGTATCCCACAAAGGGATAATGGTAGATCCCCTCAAAGTTCAGGCTATCCTCAATCTTCCTTCCCCAAAAACTTGGCACCAACTGCAAAGCCTCCAAGGCAAGGCCAACCTCCTTCACCGCTTTGTCCCTGAGTATGCAACAAAATCTTATAGATTCATTTGTCTGCTTCGCACAAAAATACCCTTTGTTTGGGATCAGCAAGCACAAGAATTCTTTGATGCACTCAAACAAGCCCTGGCTTCTGCACCATTACTCTCAGCACCATATTTCACCCGAGACTTCATTCTCTATGTGTTGGACTTGGATAATGCCATTAATGGAGTCTTGGTCCAAGAAGATGATGCTTTACATGAGAAAGTGATTTACTACATCAGTCAGAAGCTAACAGGACCCCCACTATGATATTCACCCGAGGATAAATTGGCCCTCCCAGTTGTCTTCTCGGATCAGAAGTTGCACCACTACATCATCGCAAACCATACACCTGTAGTGGCTGATTCAAACCCAATGCGGTACCTCTTAAGCTACCACCTTCTACAAGGTAGAGCAACTAAGCGAGTAGTCGTCTTCCAAGAATTCGACTTAGAGTTTGTTTCCTCGAAAAGCACAAAGGAACTCATGTTGGCCACCCTCATGACCAATCTGCCCCCATTAACCACATCATCACCCCCCAAGGATGATCTCTCTAATGATTTCCTATTTGTCATATCCACGGATAACCCATGGTATCGAGACTTTCTTTATTTACGAACACAGAAGTTCATAGCGCACTTAAACTATGAGGATAGGCGATGCATCCAACATCAATCCATTCGCCACTTGCTAATTGGAGATGTTCTATATCGTCAAGGCATTGATACCATCCTACATCATTTCCTCACCTATGACGAGGCCGAAACCATCCTCAACGGATATCATAGTGGGGCCTGTGGTGGCCACCTTTCAGGTTTGGCAACCACCTAGAATCTTTTACGTGACGGCTACTTCTGGCCCTCCATATTTGTTGATTGCATTGAGGCAGTTAAGCATTGTCACAACTGTCAACTCTTTGCCCCAAAAGCAAGAACCCCTCTAGCACCATTACACCCCGTAGTCACAGTCGGGCCCTTCTGCAAATGGGAAATCAACTTCATGACAATCAACTCCATCTCGGCCAATGTTCATAAATACATCATTGTGGCAGTTGATTATTTCACTAAGTGGGCTAAGGCCATGCCCACATTTGATTGCAAAGCTGAAACCACAGAACAGTTCTTCTTTAACCACGTTATTTCATGATTTGGTGATCCTAAACAATTAATCTCAGATCATGGAGCACACTTTCAAGATGCCGTATGGGCTGAACTGCCAACCATGTTGAAATTCAAACACCTATACTCATTTTTCTACTACCCCCAGGGCAACGGCCAAGTTGAAGCAGTCAACAAAATCATCAAAAAAATGCTCCAAAGGATGGTAAGAAACCATAAAACCAACTGGCATCACATGCTATTCTCTTCCCTATGGGCTTATCGCACATCCATAAAAACCACAACCGGTTTCACTCCTTTTTTCCTAGTACATGGTGTTGAATCAGTACTCCCTATAGAGTGACAAATCCCGTCCCTCCACCTCATAGTAGAACTTCTCCCTGACACTTCACCTTTAGAAGAATGAATCCTCCAACTCGAGCAAACTATAGAATACTGTCAAGCTGCCCTCCAAGCCATTGAAGCAGCGAAAACATGGTCAAAGGTCCACTATGACTCCCATGTCCACCCTCACACCTTCAGCGAAGGAGATATGGTTCTAGTCTACCACCAACCCAATGATAAGTTGGGAAAGGGAAAGTTCGAGTTGATGTGGTATGGTCCATACGTCATCCACCATTGCCTCAGAAAAGGGGCATACACCCTTATTAACTCGGATGGACAACTCTTGGAGAACCCCCGCAATGGGCTCTACCTTAAGATATTTTACGCTTAACATCACCAATGAGTCACTTGATTTTATTCTCTTTTTTTGCAACATTTTTTACCACAAGTTAGGGGCAAGACCATTAGCTGCTACTCCAAAGTCACCCAGAATCAGTTCGAGACACCTCTCACACCTCCAAGCTCAAACTTATACCTCTTTATGAGACCATCGTCTCATGTTTAACAAACAAATTTTGAGACCATTTCCTAAAAGCTTCCTCAATTTACGGGCCATATCATAGCGATGCAAGTGTCTGCAAACTTGTACTTGTATCACTCTTCCCTATCGCTATTCATGTGGGTTTTCGGGCCACCGCTAGTTAAGGGTCACCATTTTTCTTCTTATTTTGTATTTTAACACATAGTTGTCTACTTCGTCCACTGCACCTTACGCGGATCTCTGGACCATTGTCCACAAAACCATTTATTTTTCTTGCATGTATTTGGCATATAAGTGCCCCCGGACTTGCACTCACATCACATGTAGTCAAGTCCATCCACCACAACTCACACACAACTCTCCTAACCTTTATCCGAGAGCCACCTCGATTTGCGTGCCTCTGCCGCACCAACTCACGAGCCTCTGTTGCAATCTATCCCGCACATGTATTGGTATGTTTGAGAGCCCTCTCCACCATCCATACTGCGTGGATGGCCTTTGGACCACTTTCCACCGTCCCGACATGGGGCACCGCCTGTGCCACTAAAATCAGTTGACCATATTAGAGTTTCATTTAAGCTCTTTTCTGACTACTAAAAACAATGAAAAGATTATCGAGCGTAGCTGCTTCCTTTCCCTCTCATTAAAGTATAGGAAAGGGCATCTACATCGTCTCGTTTACCTCCTTTTGTGGACTCTGTAGACCATCAAATTAAAAGGACCACCTTGTCATATTCAAGCCAGGACCATTCCCCTCTACATACTTTTATGCTTTCTTGGGTAGAGGGGTTGCACTTTACGAAAAATCTCACCATGGGTTTTCGTTAGGCTCTTTTCCAGCCTTCTCATCAAGAAAAGATTGCCGAGCAAACTTGGTTTTGTTTATGCTCGTAAGAGTATCTGAATGACCATTTAATCAGTATAGGTTTAACCTTTTCTAGCCTGATTGGACTACCAACGGTAAAGAAGTCTCTCATAACCCAAAGGATGGGTGAGCTCTCCTATGTAAACTTTTATCCCTTTTTGGGCACAGGAGACTACCAATGAAAAATAACCCCCACTGGAGACTTCTTTGTGCTTTCAAACTCTCTAAACTTGAAAACACCATTGAGCATTTACCTTCTCGGGCTCGCCAAAAATCCATGAGATCATACCACAACGATGTCTCTAGACACCACCCCACAAAAAAAAGTTTGGCAGCATTCCCCCTTTGGGTCCCCTTTGTTCAGAGTACTCTACAATGTGTCTTCCTTGGATTTCATCAATATCAAAAGTGTCCACCTCCCCCAAGTATTTCCCATCTGCAGTGACATTCATGGTATTACGGCTATGATCCCATTCCCATGAGTCAGTTTCATTTGTTTCCTAGTCTGCTTTGTCATCATACTCTAAACAAAGGAATTTTGAGTCTACTACACTCCCCCACCCATATTCAACTCTTTCTCTACCCCCCCCCCCATTCAGTGGGTCAATCTGCAGATTGTCTCACATCTTTCGATTTTCTCCCNTGCCTCTGGTCAAAGAAACACCATTGCCTTGACCTGGGGCACGCCTCCCTCTGTCGATGACAACACACATATTCTAGAGGATAGAAATAGAGGTTCCTATACCTTGGTTTCATTAACATCATTGATGAGTTCATGGGACCACTTGAGAGGAGTCCTTAGCACCTCTCGGGATGGTTGTTTCTCACATGCTCGACTTCAACTACATCATCGCACCATTGATATTCGTACAGGGTTTGGTCCATGTAGTATTTGGTCGAAGATGGTGGATGTCACCTGAATCTATCACATTAATGAGTCTACTTGAGGGACCTAAATAGGTTACGTCCCTTGTGATTTTTGGGTTGCGTTAGAGATATTGTTCAAAATCCCCAACAGTGCTTCTATATAGATTTATGATTGATGCAGCATACTTGTACCACAAAGACTCTCACTTTCCATCAATGAGTCCATATAGCTATGTACCATTCCATGAGAATTCCATGGGTCCAATGTAGTAGTTCTTCAGATCAATATTGTATTCAGCCTCTAATTGAGGCAACCATTATTGTATCATCAATTGTATATGATAAGCTCTTATAGTTTAAAGCATAGATCACAGTATTCTTTTGACATTATTATGAGCATGGGGATTCCCACCTTGTCCATATACATGTCACACATTATTTGTATCTCACCCATTGATGGGAACCATATTAATACAAAAACCAAAATCCACCATGCCCTAGCCCCCAAAGCACCACTTCTCTGTAGAAAATCCTATGATGTTTGTTGGCCATATGATGAGCTCCTGCCCTCACACATCAGGAGGAAATATGTTAACCCAAAAAATCCCTCACTCGGCTCTACACGGCCTACACCACCCATGGACACCCATGCACGACCTTTGTAACACCCCATTAGACCCCCACACCCTCAAACAAGGCTTAAAAATGAGTAAAAGGGCTTAAAAACCCCAAAAAGGAGCCTAAATAACTCTCCTAGAGGATAAAGCCTCCAATAAGGAGCTAAAACCCCTCAAATGAGCCTAAAACCCTAAAAGGAGCTAAATTTAGGGTGGAAGGGGCTAAAGCCCTGACCATGGGCTTAAAACCCTAAAAGTTCCCAAGAAAGCTATAAAAGGAGGGGTGGGGGTCACTCTCAAACAACTCCTCTCTTTCATACTATTATGCTGCCTGTGGATGCCTTGAGACTCTTTACCTCTCAAGCCACCCACATCCCCCTCGCCACCACTCATCTTCCCCATTGAGCCATAGCTCCTCCATTGCTGAGTGAGATAGGGAGGTGCTTCTTCCAGCCAGGGCATGGTGGCCCATTTCACCAAAGGAGAGGTATTACCTAGTTTTTCTTATGTATTTGCTTTAGTATCTTAGTTGTTTCTAACCAATATTTGTTTGCAGGTTTGATTCTTATCTTGTTTTGCAAGTTTATTTCCGTTTAATAGCTATTTGCAGGTTATTGGAAGTGGAGCCCTAACCATTTGTTTGCATAGGGGTTATCCATCTTTACTTTTCTTTCTATCTAGTTTCATTTCTATTTTTCTTTCCTACATTTCTCAACATAAGAACCTACCCTTCCATCCTATAGATGAAAGGGAGCCATTCCTACCCCTATAGCAAGAAGAAATCCCTGCTACAATCCTTGGACCTAAGTCCTAAAGTGATAGGGAGTGATTATACCGTAATAGTATCTAGATACTTCGGTCTTTGAGAATGTGGTAGGATTGCATCATCCTTGGACCTAAGTCCTAAATTGATAGGGAGTGATTATCCCATAATAGTATCTGGAGAATTCGGTCTTCGAGAATGTGGTAGGATTGTATCATCCCTGGACTTAAGTCCTAAAGTGATCCATAGACTTTCATCTTCATATTGTTGATTGCAGGTTGTTGCTAATGATCGAATGATGTTGCTGATCGAAAGATCAAAGTATTGTTGATGATGTTGCTCAAAGTATTGCTGCTGATGATGATCAAAAGATCAAAGTATTGCTGATAATGTTGCTCAAAGTATTGTTGATGATGATGATGATGTTGCTCATTGAAAAGACTAAAATTTTGATGATGATGTTGTCGACCGAATGATCAAAGTGTTGTTGCTACTGAAATTGAAGATAAATACTATATGTTAAAGACGATGAAAAGCTTCCAATGATTTATAGATGTATCACCTTGATGATGTTGAATATGCTCTCTCTCTCCTTCTTCTACTGTTGTTGTTGTTTTTGTAGAATACCCTTCTCGTTAAGGGGGAGTGTTGAATTATTGTAACTAAGAAGAATATTCTAAATTTATTTTATTGATGGAACCTTTCAGAGATGTTATTATTCCTCCAACAATATGATATTATTGTATTAGGTCAGTAAAGACTCATGAGGAAAACCCTCCATTGTAAGTCGGGTCATTAGCACCCTCTTAAATATAATATTAAATTGTTTTGATTCCTCCTAGAGAATTCGGACCAGTCAAGTTCAGTAGGGCTAGCTTAGTTGAGTGAAAATTTAAGTGAGAGAAAGAATATAAATAGAGAGAGGTGCTCCTCATTTGAAACATACATACACAAACTTGTGTAGCGCATAAGAGAGAGACAGATTCTTATCTACAAGGAAGAGAAGGACCAGTCTAAGGTTTTATCTTTTATTTTTTATCATCTATACTGAGGAATCTTTTCTTGGTGGGTTTTTCCCAGGGTAAATCTGTGTTGATATTGTGATACTATTTCTTTCAGTGATCTTCTATATGCTATTATTGTGAAATTTAATTGAATGTTGATAATCTATCTTAGCATATAGAATATTAACAATGTGCACCCTCATTAATCCCTTGGGGTGCTACCTCCTTTATTTGTGGGATCCAAGTTGGCTAGGGGCACTAGTTGTGTATTTTTCCTATTTTTCCTGTCCTAGGAGCATTTATTTCCACCTTGAGCCTCCCACTCACCTCTATCTTCTTACGCACGCATTCCTTGGAGTTGTTAATTCCCAGCCACACTTCACCAACATTCACATGTTGGTTCATGACTGGTTGGGATGAGTTGGAGCTCCATTGGTCCACCTAGGGGAGATTGTGGTGAAATATCACCATCACACATGTACAACTCCAATTGGCCTCTAAATCCTCACAAATTGTCTCCAATGTATTATAAGTATGTACCATAACATCTGCAAGATGTGTTGTAATATAATGGTTTGATATTATCACCTTTCACATGTGTTATTCTAGATATTTGTCTCTTTTTTTTTCTCTTGCGTATTTTGACAAACACTTTGATGGTGAAATTGTTCTAGCTCCTAGATCTAACCTAAGAATTAATTCTCACATGGTATCAGAGCTAATCGAAGTTGCAAACAAATCTAGTGATTTTTGAGTTGTTGTTTAGGGAATATTTCCAGTTTATCTGAGAGTTTTTCATTGCAGGTTCTTACAACAACTTCATGGATTTTAAATTTGTTCCTCTCCTTTCCCCATTCAACTATTCTAAATGGAATTTGAATATGTGTGCATATATAAAGAGGCAATGTCTCTATGATGTCTCCATTGGTGTGGTGAGAGAGTCAAAGTCCTGTCAAGAGAAGTGTGATTGGCTTAATGATAATGATATATCCTGTGGATCTATGTGCCTCGCTATACCTCCTACCATGTGTATCTTCTTGGTTCCACTGAGTACCCATTCAAGCTCTGGAGAAATATATATGAATCTCTTGGCATGAAGCAAGAAGATAAGAGCTATATGGAGAGCAAGAAAATGGGAACATCCTTATGTGTTCTCCCTCCTATGATATCCACGTCATTCATTTCTTAAGAAGTTATTTGACATGAAGAACAAGAAGTAGCCAAAGATTCAGCAAATGATCCAACTCAAGTTTCTTCCTCTATGACCTACTCTAGCCTATATAAAACCATCATGTATAGACAAATATAACTACATCCGTCAATAAAATGTTCATAGTCATACACATGTAATGGACGAGAAATGGATATTTATATTAGTAATAAATATAGATAGAACAATGACAAACATTGTCAGCACCTCGTCGAAACGAATAAATTGAGTCCTCCACCTGGGCCTCCACCACTTTAATCCTCCATATCAATGGAAATCTTACAAGGAAATGGAAATCTTGGGAAGAAAATAAATGTGTTCTCCAAAGGGACAAAGGGATGCACACTCAAGCATAAACAATTGAGGCAACAATGAACTATAGCTTCCTTTCTCTCCAAAAATCTCCTCCTTCAATGCATCCAAGAGGATCAATATATAGCCCTCCAATAGATAATGGGGGGTTGATTCATATATTTTCTAGGCATGTGTATGACGAAGAGTCAAGTTATTCAGGAGTCATTGATAAAAACTCCAAAAGGTTTCATTTTTATGCACATTTCCCGATGTATGCGGGTATTAGCTTAAACGTTGCATGTACACATGGGTATTAGCTTAAAAGTCACATATACAAATGAACGGGTGTTTTTTAGGGATTTTCTTGGATCATTAAAGTAAAAATTGAGAAAGAGGGTTCTAAGGAGTCTGTAGAGGGACATGGAAGGCCATAAAAGTGTGATCTACCAAGTGTGGTAAAATCAGATCTAACAATATCTTCCAAACCAAGAGTGCACTTCTTTCAGTAATCAATTTGAGTCAACTCAAGCTTACAAAATTTATTTATATATTCTATTATCATTTAAAGAGGTGAACTCATAGGTGAATCAACCAAATCAATGCTCATGCATGTTAGCACCAATTAGGAATAATCAACACAGGGAATTTTCCCTTACAAAATTTACCCTTCCAAATGAACTTGATGATGTTGAGCAATATGAATATTAGTTTCAGGAAGCTACTCAACCTTATGCATCTCATTCCTCTTGAGAGGTGTCCTTGTCTCCCATAATTTTATTTGAATATTCCATCTCAAATCCTTGATACCAAGAATGATTCTTGGATCCCATTGATCATGTTGCATGCTAGTAATCTCAAATCACATCAATAGAAATATGTCTCTCCATGGAATGTCGGTATCCTAAGGATAATACATCAAACCACTTAAATTCTTTTTCACTGGGAAAAGTGTGTTTGTGAAAAGGATGTTAGGATCCCATAACCATTTCGAAGTCCCATTACTTTCAATTCCTTTGAAAAGTTATGCCATTAGATCCAAAAATGTTTGGATATGTTCTTTTACAAGTTGATGGCTTGCATGATCTATTACATCCAACATGATTTGTATGCAAGGTGATTTTTTTATTGCATGGTTGTTCTAAATATTCCATGTACTTGAAAACCTAATCCATGGATGCATGTGTACTGGAAATATCCAAGGGATTCCATACATACCGTTGTTGTTATTCACATGGTAAGACAACATCAGTAAAACCAAAAAAAATATCACAAAAGAAAAAAGAAATTTTACCTCGATGAATCTCCATCTTGTCTATGTATCCATCCACCCAATGCATAGATGAATAAATATTTTCTCTTACTAATATATGTGATATGTAATCGTCCACCACTTTTAGAGTGAAGTATTCCACCCTTAAGGGAAGCTCATGATATTTATGAATTGAATAATGTGCTTGACTTACATCCTCCATGAGAGTGCTTTTCTCAAGCAATTGAAATTTTGATTCCTCTTCATGTTCATACCTATATTAAGGTTCCTCCATCAAATAATGAGTGTTACCATCCATATATGTGTGATTGGTTGTGTTTTAAGCGGAAGGATGTGATCCATCCAACTCCATTCATAGTTTATTTACATCCATGGTCTTTGCTTTTGCATATTTGAGTGCAAGCTATTGGTCCATGAATAGTTGCAAGAATGTCGATTTCATATTTTCAAGTGGTTATTTTATGACACACAATTAGACACTAGTGACACCTTCAATAATTCCTCTGTGTCTTTCATCCATATGTGTCATCCTCATAAGATCCTCAACAATTTTGTGTGCACCATCTGTTCTTGACAATACCTACAACACCTTCTCTTTTGAGACCAAGGGTTATATCTCAAAGTCATGCACCTGAATATTTTTCACATTGTGATTGCTACCACATTTGGTCTCATTCAACTCATGTGATTCATGGAACTCCCATACATTAATTTGGCCCTCTCACTGCTTATTTCTTAAACGCCATAAATTTGAGTCTCAATACTAGGGGACTCCACCATGAAAAAAAATTCCCCTAAAGTGGGTTCGACCTCATTATGACACAAAGAAATATAGAAATAATAACTATGTTCATACCATTGTATTCATGTGGTATAGATATGGTGGCTTTCTCTTCCACCAAACTCTCTGGTTCATTCCCAACTAGTGTGGGATTGTCTTCTACTTCATCATGAATCTCAAATGGTGACTGTAAATATGATTTTTGCTCTTCTTTTGGATCTGATCTGAAATATGTCTCGCATTCAATAGAATCAATCTCATTCGCAGTGATATGGAAATAACCAACAAATCATTTGTAATTGAATTCACCTTCCATCCTACCAACAACCCGATGATGGGATGCTACAACTTCAAATATGCATGGTTCCTCTTCATCTTCTTCTTGGAGTATATTGGTTCAAGCATACTCTTCCTCATTGCAAACCATAGTAAGAATCACATCTCCAACTTGTATTTCACTCTTCCTTACTTCTTCATTTGATTGGAGAAAAACTATGTGAATGCCTTCTCTTTTACCTCCAGGTAATTATACTTCATTACCATCCTCTTCCATGTAACTTCAAGATTCTCCATATTGAGTGGTACTAGGATCTCAACTTTTTGAGACTTTAATTTAAAAAAAACAAAATAACCTAGTGGGTGTTGAATATGCAAATGGATTTGAGGAATCTCCACCTTTGGTTCTTTCTTCTTCTTCTTTTCTTGAAAAGGTGGAACAAATTGGTTACTCCCTTGAATTTTTGATGCTTTCAAAAGAGGTATCATCCACATATTGGGGCCAAAATACATATTGGAATTGAAATTAATATTAGAGAGATACTTTCTTACAAAAATATTCCCTTAAAGAGAGATACTCTTGATAGTGATGAGGCAAAATTTTCACGGCTACCATCCTCTTTGCTAAATCATATTTTGATCTAAACTTTGAAGGTTCAACTCACTAATATTCATCATGAATTTGGTCACTAAATTAATCATCCTAATCTCATGTAAATAATACATCCATACATATAACTTATTCATAATTATAAAAGTATTCTTCCTCTTCATACTACTCAAAAACATCTTCATCTTCAACAATCGGTTCAAGCCTCATAGCTACAACTTAAAGTTGTGTTCTGCAATATATTCAATGGAGATTTTATGGATATTGGAATTGTTTATTATAGGTACAGAGGGCCATGATATGATACCATTTTAATGTACATATTCATATATTAATTACATTAATCAAACTTTTAAAAATTTAGAATGAAACAGCGGAAGATATGAGACCCAAACTAGTTAATTTTGACTATTATTTAAAAGACAATTTTAAGCATGTACAGGACTCTGGAATATAGGAGACAAGGATATTAATTTAAGAATGGATATGAGCTCTGAAACTATGATTATATTTTTTTTAATTCCATACATATTTTTGTGGGAATGTTCTAAGGGTATATCATGTTCGGGATGGTCTTAAGACCATGTAGTTTCAGTACCCGAGACTTATGTGGAAACCCAAAAAATATTGGTACTTAAAAGAATGTATATATACTTGGAATACAGTAATATATGCATAAAAATGAATTTGGTTCAGAGTTTGAAAATAAAAATGGTGATTTAAGTGGGTTTCGGAACAATAAGACAATTGCGGACTACACAACTAGTCCAACTTTAGGGCACGCCAAATAGCATAACAAGCCAACGAATATGTATAAATATACATGGAATATGTTTATTACTATATTAATTAACTCCTAGAACTAACATAATCTAATTTCATTGTGCACAAGATCAAATATTGATAGTTTATTGAAAACTAGACAATTTTGATGCAATTATAGAGTAGGTCTTGGAAAATGATATAAATACTAGACTTTGACATTATAAAAGTTATGGAATAATATTCAAAGCTAGAAATAATATACATTAGATCATATATCAGTCGAAATTCCATTCAGAAGAGTCTCATTCTTGACATTTTTCAATAGAAACAACTAACATAGAGAATAACTGGAAAACTTCATAGGTTCAAAATACTAACTTCATAAATCTTGTTCTAAATCTCAAATAATACTTGATTTAATTAATTACCTGCAATAAAATAATTTATAATGGATGTATTACATCATATAAACATCTAGCTAAAGAATCATATAGTTCAAGCAATATGGGAACATCTCCTAGCTGTGACCAAGGGAACATCTCCCAAGTCGACTTGAATTCTTGGAGCTCTCAAAGAAAAACAAAAATGAGAAAAAATATGTGAATATGGTACACCCTTCCTATTTTTTAATTTTTTTATCTTATTGGATAAGTTATCTTCAACTAATGCTCCTTCATGAGAAAGAGTAGGAGTTTCTCTTTGTGAATCTTTTCTTTTCTTTTGTGTTTTTCCTGCTTTAACCTACTTTATTTCTTTTGTCCTTCCTTATCTTATTTTTCCTATTTATAGTTACTTTTATTGAATTTACTACTTATTCATATTTTCCACTACTTTTCTTCCTTTCTACGACTAGCTTGGTTTTCCTTACTTTATCCAGTTTCCTACCTTTCATTGATTTCTAGCTTTGGTTGCTTTCTTCTAAATTACTTATTTTGTCAAGATTTGTATTGATAAAAATATATTATCCCTTATCTCCCTCATGGCCAAATATTCATTAACACTTATCAAAATATTTATTTATTCATGAAAATAAAAATAACTCTAAGCCATGTCAACATTAAAGTTATTAATTTGTTAACTAAATAATGCATTGTCCAAAACTAATCCCAAACAATTAATGGATCATTTTCTCCTAAAAAATTTATTTAATTCTTCCACTAATACCCATGGGGATATCAAGTTCTAGTGTTTGATCCATGGTGCTACAAAAATTTGTGGACATTACATGTAGGAGATCTTGTGCATATTAAACCTTTTGTCCATTATGAATACAAGCAGGAGTACACAAAAGATGAAGACTTCAAGGAGGTATTTCAACAACTTCAATGTCATTTCCATGTAGAATAATGTGACAATAAGGTTGAATATAATATCTAAGATGAGTTACTCTACAACCTGGACAAGATCTATGTTCCTAAAGGTGATAAATTTCATCTTATCATAGACGTACACCTCCAAAGTTGTAAGGAATTTTGGTGTAGGGATGATAGTTGCAAACATACAGAGGTATGCTTACTATCCTACAATGCAAGAAGATGTAGCTCAGTTTATCAAAGGATGCAAACTTTGTTTTAAAATAAATCCCAATAATAAGAATCAATTTCTATACCATCCCTTACCTATTCCTATGAGACCATGAGAGAGCATATCCATGGATTTTGTGGGTGGTCTTCCAACCACTATGAATGGGCATGACTATTTCTTTGTGGTAGTTGACAAATTCAGAAATATGTGCATTCTTATGTATTTTGAAAAGACCCTCAAAGTACAATAAGAAACAAAAAATTTCTTTCAAAAGGTATGGGTGCACTTTGGGATACCAATGAGCATCATCTCATATAGAGATACTAGATTTCTTAGTGTATTTTGGACTACAATTTGGTAAAACATGGACACTAAGTTGAAGATGTCTACAACAATCGATCCATGTACAAATGGACAGAGGGAAGTAGTCAACAAGACTTTTGTACAAATTTTGAGGATTTATAATCAGAAGCATTTGAAGACTTGGGATCAAAATGTGACCTACATACAACACTCTTATAACAAAGTAGTCCAAACTTCCATTGGGAAGTCCCCTTTTGAAAATTGTTTTGGATACTTCCCACCTTCACCTTTAGATGTTGTTTATGGAAAGAAAGGGGGGTTGAGGGAATACACTACTGGTGAAGAATTAAGTGTGATAAATTCAAACCAGAGGAGAATCTAGGAGCGTTAGAGAAACTCACAAATCAAAATTTGGTGCAAAAACCATTAATTTAGAAGCAATTTACACACACAAATGTGAACATAACCAGGTTATTTTTTATTTTCTAACATTAAAAATGTTATTATCAGGTTTTTAATGCATTTGGAATGTTTCGTGAGGGTTTGGAATTCCAATGTGAGTGTACAAGTCAAAATTGCCAAATTGACATCAATCCCCCCTAAGTGAGCCAATCACGCTCCAAATCAGCCCAAACAGCCACAAATTGCTGATTGAGCATGGCTGAGATGATGTGGGGAAATTATTACACATTTTAATGTTTGGGTGTGGAAATATGGGTGGTTTAGAGTCTCAAGGTGGCATTAAATGCACCAAATCAAGCCAAAAATGGACAAAATCCACCTGTAGTGCTCCTAGTCAACCAAGTTGTCCACATTCAATGAATGGGAGCACACTAGAAATGATGAGGGTGCACATATGGCTGTTTGAATAAGATGGATTTCTCATGTAGGTTTGAATGCCCCAAGTTTACTTGGCATTTTTCCAAGTAAGCACCCCTAGTCCACCACATAGTGTATTAATGCAAAAATGCAATAAAATTGACTAAGTAGTGTAAATAAGGTACTAATGAGTTGGATTGTTGTTATAAAACCCTCCCTTAATCCAAAAACTAATTACAACACACAAAATGATGGAGGCCTTGGAAACAATGGCTCAAGTCACCTCATTTACATAATTCAGAAATTTTATTTTCCCATATAAACCGAGGAAAAGAAGGAAAACAACATGGGACAAAACCTTCCCTCAAGAATGGACATGGGGCTAAAACCTACAACAAATAGCAGCAAATCACCATCATTCACTCACCCCAAGCAAATATCTCAGGTAAGTGAAGGTATTCTCTATGAAAACCTTGGTGAAAATGTCGGCAGTTTGCTCGGTGGATGGGAAATATTGTAGTGAAATCACCTTGTCATGCAATAAGCCCTGAATGTAGTGCATATGGATCTCAATGTGCTTTGTCCTCTGCCTCTAAACTGGATCAGTAGATATTTTGATGGCACTTTGATTTTACACCCAAATTTTGGTTGGAGAATCAATTTTGACACCAAATTCCCGAAGAATTCTCTACAACCAAACACATTGTGTAGCAACCAAACACATTGTGTGGCAGCATTGATTACTGCTACACAGTGTGTTTGGTTGCATGGAATTCTTCAGGAATTTGGTGTCACAATTTATTCTCCAACCAAAATTTGAGTGGACAATCAAAGTTCCATCAAAATAATTACTGATCCAGTTAATAGGTAGAGGACAAATCACATTGAGATCCATATGCACTACATCTAGGGCTTAGTGCATGACAGGGTTATTTCACTGCAGTATTGCCCATCCATCGAGCAAACTGCTAACATTTTCAGCAAGGTTTTCACAAAGAGTACCTTCACATACCTAAGATATTTGATTGGGGTGAGTGAAGGATGGTTATATGCTGATATTTGTTGCAGGTTTCAGCCCCATGTCCATTCTTGAGGGAAGCTTTTGTCCCATGTATTTTTACTTCTTTTCCTTGGTTTTAATGGGAAAATAAAATTTCTGAATTATGTAATTGAGGTGACTTGAGCCATTGTTTCCAAGGCATCCATAATTTTGTGATTTGTACTTATTTTTTGGATTAAGGGAGGTTTTTAGAACATTAATCCAACTCATTAGTACCTTAGTTACACTACTTAGTCAATTTTATTGCATTTTTGTATTAATACACTATGTGGTGGACTAGGGGTGCTTAGTTGGACAAATGCAAAGTCAAATTGGGGCATTCAAACCCACATGAGCACTACAGATCAGTAAAAAACACACATGTATTCCCTCATCATTGTTGTTGCACTCCCATTCATTGAATGTGGACAGCTTGGTTGACTAGGAGCGCTAGGGGTGGATTTTGTCCATTTTTTGCTTGATTTGGTGCATTTAATGCCACCTTGAGACTCTAAACCACCCAGGTTTCCAAACCCATGCATGAAAAGGTGTAATAATTGCTCCAAATCATCTCATCCATGTATATTCAGCAATTTGTGGCTAATTTGGATGATTTCGAGCGTGATTGGCCCACCAAGGGGGGATTGATGCCAATTTAGAAATTTTGACTTGTACACTCACATTGGGCTTCAAAAGCCTCATGAAACATTCCAAATGTATTAAAAACCTAATAATAAGATGTTTCAATGTTAGACAGTAAAAAATAACCTGGTTTTGTTCATATTTGTGTGTGTAAATTGCTTCTCAATTAATGGTTTTTCTGGTTTTTGCACCAAATTTTATTTGTGAGTTTCTCTAACACTGTTAGATTATCCTATGGTGGCTGAATTGTACTTGGCCTATGCTAATGAAAGTGAAATGGTGTGTTTTTTATTACTTTACTAACAAATGGGACCTTTAGAAAGCATAAAGACAAAACCTAAAGTTGACTTCCTGTCAGTGGGATCTCCATCCCAATCTTAATTGAAAAATCCAGCTAGTTGAAGTGAGGAACTAACTGAGTAGTGCACCCAGAAATTATTTGTACCCTGGACATATTGAACAATTATTTTTTCTTCCCTCCAATGGATCTCATGTGGCTCGTGCATATGTCTTTCTACATCACTTACAGCATAAGGAAAATCAGGTCTTGTGCGTGTGAGATAGAACAAGCTTCCCACTAGTTTCCTGTAAAGTGTGATATCTACAAATGGAGAATTTCCAAATTCATACATTTTGATTCCAAAAAGAAAGGTAGACTTGGTTTCCTTACACTCATGCATGTTAAACTTCTTTATCAGGTATAAAGCATACTATGGTTGACTCAGCTTGATACCCCTTTCACTTTGCTCAATTTCCAAGCCCAAAAATTGCCTTAGCAATCCTAGGTCGGTCATGGCAAATTCACTATGCAAAGATGACTTCATTGAACCAATTGAATTGGTGCATCTACTTGTAATGAAAAGGTAATCAACATAAAGAAAAATAACATGCAAAATACCATCATGTTCCTACAAATACACATTAGGGTCTGATTTGCATCTAGTGAAACCAATAGAGAGAAAAAATGAATCCATTTTTGCATACCAAGCCCTGGGGGCTTGCTTGAGTCCATAAAATGATTTATTCAACCTACATACCAATGAAGGATCCTATTGAAAACCTTTAGGCTTCTGCATATAGATCTCCTCCTGTAGCTCACCATGCAAGAATGCACTTTTAACATCCATGTGGTGAACTTGCCAACCCTTACTAGCTGCCATTGCTAGAACTAGTCTTATGGAGTCCATCTTTACAACCAGTGCAAAGGTCTCTATGAAATCAAAACCATGGACCTGAGAATATCCCTTAGCAACTAATATGCCTTATGTTTCATATATGAACCATCAGCATCAATTTTTTTTCAGGAGACCCACTTGCATTGGACAAGATTCCTCTTGGGAGGAAGGGGAACCAATTCCCATGTCGTGTTTTCTTGGAGGGACTGAAATTATTCTTCCATTTTTGTTTTCCATATTGGTTCATTACAATATATATGTTATGTCTGAGGATCCTACCCAATCCACATATAATAGTGCTCATCAAGAGCAGTATCACTTGCATAGGAAGTATTACTAGTTTGTGATTTAGTCTTCTTAGGCTCATGGGGATTGCCTGCCAATTCCCCGTCTGCTTGTATAATTTTTTCAGAAAAATTGGGAATTAATGGTGATTCATATACTTAAATTACATATTAGAATAAAAATATCATGTATCATCACTTACATCTTCAAATGGTTGAGGAGAGGAGCATTCCCCCGGTGCAAGTTCAAAATCAGGAATTGTCTCTTCTTCGAATTTCACACTTCTTTCAACAAACATATTAAATGTGGAAGTGTCAAAGAGTTTGTATCATTTATTATACTCACCATAACAAACCATAATTCACTCCTTTATTTGTGGCTGCAAGGCCTTCCTCTTTTCAGAAGGGATTCTAGCCCATTCTCTAGTTCCAAAAATCCTGAAATTTGAGACATCTGGTTTTTGGCCAAACCATGCCTCGTAGGGAGTTTTCCTTTTAATGATTTGTGGAAGGATATGTTTTGTATGTGTTCATCACAACTAATGGTCTCATCCCATATCTTGGGACTTATATCCCTTTCTTCTATCATGCAATTGGCCATCTCCTTAAGAAATCTATTCTTCCTCTCGGCCACACCATTTTGTTGTGGTGTGTAGGGAGTTGAGTGTTACATTTGGATGCCACACTCCTAAAAAAGGTGCTATGGGTTCTTGTTTACATAATCCTTCCCATTATAAGTCCTAAGGACTTTAATCTTATTCCCACTCTAATTTTCTACCAGTGCCTTCCAAATCTTCAAGTGTTCAAACACCTCATACTTCAATTTGAAGTACACCCAACAAAATCGAGAGTAATCATCTATGAATGTAAGTACATACCTTGATCCACCATATGATGAAGTGGGAAATAGACCAATAATATTTGACTGTACCAACCCAAGTGGTTGTGTGTATCTCCTTTCCATCCCCTTCTCATAGCTTCGCTCTGGATGCTTCCCAAGTACACACCCAATGTTTGCTCCATTTGATGATTTGATTTGTGGAAGTCCTTCCACCATCTCATCTCTGTGTAGTGATTGGAGGTACTTGTAATTCATGTGACCAAACCTTTCATGTAATATCTTGGAAATATCATTGGAATGTGAGATAATAGCTTGGTCATTGGAAGTGGGGAGGAATTTCAAAAACTTGTACATCCTCTCATGATGGTCTGCATATCCAATTGCAATGACTTGGTCTGTTGAGATTTCTGAAATCTCTACCATGACTGGAGTGAAGGTCACTCTCTTTGCCTCTCCTATATGGGTCATATGATAGAATGACATCGAGTTTGTGGCAATTTCTAGTACATATAACACATCACTAAAGAAACCATGCTCTAAGTCAATCCTACCAATCCCCTTGGTATGGATTTATGAATCATCCCCCATTCGAACTCCTAGGCCAGCATTCAAACACATGGAGGAGAAGAGCTCTATTTTTTATACCATGTTCCTAGAATCCCTCAAATCAATGATAAAATATGAATAGTTATAGGTACCTACTACCAAAGAATGACATTTCTCCTTGTTGTCATTCGAACTGGAGGTACCATCCTTCTTCCTTGCACTATCAGGGACTGGAATGTTGTTCTTCTCCAGTAGCTACGCCATATGTTCAAATGTATTTTTCATGCATGAGCTATCTATATGCAATACCTTATGGAAATAGGTGCATTTGGTATTCTCTTTCCCCCTCTTGTCCTTATCCTTGGGAGGATTAGAGCCCCCATCACTGGATTTAGGTTTTTCTGGTTTCTTCTTCTCTAGCAGCTTCGAATTCTTGGGCTTGGGATTTCCCTTTGATGAATTTGAAACTCCCATGGCCAAGGTTTGATCCTTAGTATTGATTGTACCCATTTGGACTACCTTATCTTACTTCTGAGTGAGTGAATCCATGAAGCGTGCTAGCTTGGGAATTTTCTAGTTTCAAAGTGTTAACTTGCCAGAGTGGAATGTGCTCACAAAAAATGAGAACTCTGGTCCCAACTTTGAAAGTATGGAAAAAATCAGCTAGTCCTCTTTATTTTCAATGCCACGTTGTTTTAGCTGCAACAAAAGTGACTTAAAATTGATGAAGAAGTTGAGGATAGTGTCAAAGTGCGTTGGGCTCAAGATGATAAGCTCATTCTCAAGCTGGTGTCCACGTAGTTCATCAGTTTTCCCAAACAATGTCTCTAGCTTTACCCAGGACTCATTGGGTGTTGCTAAACTATCAATGTGGAACAAGAGATATCTTGAGATGCTTAGACAAAACAATCCATATGCCTCATCCAATATGTTGAAGTACTTGTCTTTCTCAACAACAGAGTTTGGCTCCACCTCAATGCCCATGGTAACTCTATAAAGACATTTGACCCTTAATTCAATCACCCTATATTCCTTCCAATAAAATAATTTGAAAGGTTTTATCAATATGTGGTAGCTTCCATTTCTTCCTGCACTAATGGTGATGAAATTGTCGAATGTTCTGCAAAACACAATTTGATTTTATCTGGAATTCCTCTAAAAATGCAGCTCAAGTCACTCTGAATTGATATGAAACTCAATAATTTCCAACATTATCTGATACTATGTGATAAATTCAAACCACAGGAGAATATAGGAGTGTTAGAGAAACTCACAAATCAAATTTGGTGCAAAAACCATTAATTGAGAAGCAATTTACACACACAAATGTGAACAGAACCAGGTTATTTTTTATTTTATAACATTAAAACATGTTATTATCAGGTTTATAATACATTTGGAATGTTTTGTGGGGATTTGGAATCCCAATGTGAGTGTACAAGTCAAAATTTCCAAATTGGCATCAATCCCCCCTAGGTGGGCCAATCACACTCCAAATCAGCCCAAATAGCCAATAATTGCTAATTGGGTGAGGATGAGATGATGTGGGGAAATTATTACACTTTTTCATGTGTGGGTGTGGAAATATGGGTGGTTTAGAGTCTCAAGGTGGCATTAAATGCACCAAATAAAGCCAAAAATGGACAAAATCCACCTCTAGTGCTCCTAGTCAACCAAGATGTCCAAATTCAATGAATAGGAGAGCACCAGAAATGATGAGGGTTCCATGTGGCTATTTTAATAAGCTGAAGTGCTCTTGTGGGTGTGAATACCCCAATTTGACTTGGCATTTGTCCAACTAAGCACCCCTAGTCCACCACATAGTGTATTAATGCAAAAATGCAATAAAATTAACTAAGTAGTGTAAATAAGGTACTAATGAGTTGGGTTATTTTTCTAATAGTAAGACCTAGATTTTTTATTAATAATATTATGTAGATCCAATTGCAAGTACAGGAGGTATTGAAGAAGACACATGAAAAGTACAAGGCAAGACGTGACCAACATAGGGTTAAGAAAACATTCAAGGTGGGAGAGAGAGTATGTTTACACATAAAGAATGGAATAATACATGGTCCTAGTAAGAAGATGAAGGATCTAAGGTATCATCTTTTTGAGGTATTGGAGAAGGTGCGAGATAATTCCGATAGACTCATTATACCCCCATACATGCACATTTACTTTGTAGTGAATATGAAAATATGAAACTTTATTAACCTTCCATGTTAAATCAGGATCCTAATATGTCTCACCTTCTGTATAGGACTTATCACCAAATTATTCGATATATTTAGTAGAATACATATTGTTTTATAGGAATTCTAGAAGCAACATGTGGGGATAGTAAGAACTCTTGCATGTGGGGCTGAGACGACAACCTCTAGGAAAGGAAAAATGTACTCTAAGGAGAAGATAGAGGAAAAATTTCCTCCCCTCATTCAGTAAATGTTTTTGAGGAAATAAATCCTCCCAAAATGGAGATTTATGATCTAAAATGGTTCAATCTATAATTTTTCACCTACTTTGAGCTTTCAGAGTCAAAATATTGGATGAATTGACTTGTAGCGCACATTTTATAGGCATAACTCATTTTGTATATTTCATTCTATACTCGGATACCTTGCCAACAGTCCAAAGATTACCTCAATTGGAGTATGTATACAAACGTTATTCCTCACACAAGTTCACCTATTTAGTTATCCACCATCGTAACAAGTGGATTCCATGTCAACTCTCATTTTTCACACATATGGATATACTCACATGTATATATTCAATAACATTCTAAAATGATAAAAAACCATAATGTTGATCAAGAATTGAGGCATCCAAAAAACCCTAAAAATAACCATAGATGGTCATTAGGCTATGTTAAATATTAGGCTACTAGAAGAAGAATGGGATTCATTCTTTTGATATATTGTATTGTTCCATAGTTGAGAAATAATATGGGAGTGGATGTTAGAGAAGAACGATGGAGATATGAGATCTTGTAGTAGTCATTTCATCCATAGAGTCATACCTAACTCCATAGAGAGTATCATTTACTTTGTATTTGAATTATGATATGAAGAATAGGGAAAATTCCTCATTTGTGATTGGGTTTTTCCCCATAGCGGGTTTTGTGGAAATTAATCCAAGATTAGGACAATTAAACTCACAAAATCGCTTGAAAATATGCAAGAAACACTCAAGAAGGAGACTGAAAATTGAGTAATCCACAAACTGTTGTTGATATTATTTTACATCATCGATCATTAAATAGATATAGGATTTTCATAAAGTAGATACTCCAAGGATTAGAAAGCTCAAAGATGATATTAGAATCAGTACAAAAGAAAGCTTACTAAACTACTCAAAATCCCCCATAGGTGCATAAAGTACTTTCCAAATCAGTCAAGATGCTCATTAATTTACTGAATGAGTATGTACAACTCATAAGTGATGGAAAATTTTCTTTTCTTTTATATGAGGAAAATAAGGGAGGTGAGTTGGTGCAAAAAACAAGGCAGCCTACCTTAAAACTAGCTTTATCTTTTTCCTTTAAACTGTAGAAAAGTTGGAAACTCATTAAAAGCATAACTATGCACTTTCCAATATGAAAAGACTACAGAATTGTTAGAATATTATCTAGGATCTTTCTAATTCATTCCAGCATTCAATTTGGGAAATTTTGAACTCAAGAAAGGAATTGGGTACAAAATAGTTAGTGTAGGTCCTAAGAAATTAATCAAAAAGATTAATTATTTTATCCTAAGTCTTGGGATGGGTTTTGATTATTCTAACACCCCCTATTAATCCTGAATTTATGGAAAATATCATAAAAATATCAGTGATATAGGTCCTAGAAACAAGGCTTAGTCACCCTTTGCATACTTCTTTTCCATACAAATTAAGGAAAGAAGAAAAACAACCAGGGGAAAATCCTCCCTTAAACATGGACATGAAAAAATATGTATGAACTACGGTCTTGAATATGTCATCACAACATGATAAGATATCCAAATTAAATACTTTATATTATTGAAATTCCTCTTTGAAAAAATCTTGGTGAAGATGTCTACTACTTGCTTAGATGAAGCGCAATAGAGTAGATCAATGACCCCATCATGCACAAGTCTTTTAACATAGTGCATATGGATCTTGATGTGTTTGGTCCGCTGCCTCATTACTAAATTAGTTGAGATTTGAATGGTACTTTGGTTGTCACAATATATAACCATATAAGTCTTTGAATCGATCCCAAACTCTCCAAGTATTCCCTGCAACCACAAACATTGAGTAGCTCCATTCACATATCCTTTGTACTCTACCTCTGTAGATGAAAGTGCAATTGCACTTTCCTTATTAATTGACCAACTAATTGGTCCATATGAAAGCATAAAAACATATCTATAAGTTGATGTCCTATCATTTTTATCACCTGCCCAATTGGAGTCGGTAAACCAACTAGCTCTAGGATAGATTGTGTAACATAGTGAATCCCATGAGTTTTGGTTCCTTATACAAATTTTAGGATTCTCTTGGATTCCATCGAATGGATGTAATGAGGGTGATCCATGTGTCTATAATCCACACTCACTATATAATATATATCAGTTCGAGTATGAGTCAAATAAAGAAGACAACCAACCAGTTCCCTATGCAGGATTTTTTTTTCCAATGGAATTGGTTGTTCTTCTTCAAGCTTAACTATTGAAAACAAAGGAGTCTTGCTTGGATTGCAGTATTTCATTCTGAAATTATTTAGAAGATATGAATCATAATTTTACTGATATACCTTGATTCCAAGATCTAGTTGATAAATTTCAAACCCCAAAAATTGGCTTAACAATCCCAAATCAGTCATAGAGAAGGCATGGTTCATTGCACTCTTCAAAGAGGCAATTTCTTCCTTGGAACTTCCTGTGATCATAAGGCCATCCACATACAAAACAATAATGGTTAAATAATCATGTATAAACTTCAAATAAACATTTTTATCAGACTTTCATCTACAATAGTTCAGTGATAGAAAAAAGCCATCAATATTGGCATACCAAGCTCTGGGAGCTTGTTTTAGCCCATACAATGATTTATTCAACCTCTACACAAGAGATGGATTAGTCACAAAACCTTATAATTGCTGCATATATATTTATTCTTTCATATCACCATGTATTAAAGCACTCTTTACATCCATGTGATGTACTTGCCACTGCTTGGAAGTTGCAATGGAAAAAACTAGTCTTATGGAGTCCATCTTTGCAATTGGTGCAAAGGTCTCATTTTAGTTAATGCATTAGACTTGACAGAAGTAATTGGACACTAAAATTTCCTTATACTTCATATGAGAACCATCAGGATAAAATTTAGTTTTGAAAACCCACTTACACTTGACTAGCTTTCTCCTTGCGAGGAGATTGACTAGTTCCCATGTGTCATTCTTTTGGAGCGAATGAAATTCCCCCTTCATGGTTTTTTTTCCATATTGGGTATTCATATTCTTATTAATATTTATTTGGTTCATATTCAAACATTATAAAACACTTATCATCAAAGAAAGGGTCCTTGACAAAAATGGCACTCTAGAATTGAGGTCTAGTCCTCCTAGAATCACTAGGATTCCCAACTAGCTCCCCAGCTGCTTGAATGGTATTTGCTGACCACTTTGTCCTTGTGAGGATTTTTATATATGAAATTAAATCATCATTATCATACATTTCAGAATCTAAAATTTCATGAGTTCTTTTACTTACAACCAAAGGTGGAGCAAGTGAAGAGGACTCTCCAATTTCTATTGCTACCATATGCTCTTCTTCAAACTAAACACTCTTTTCAATGAAGGATTTTTTAGTGCTCTTTTTTATCATCTTATACCCTTTTTAATATTCATAATACCCAACAAATGGGCACTCTTGAATTTGTGGCTCCAAATCCCTCCCTTTATCTAGTGGAATTCTAGCCCATGCCATTGAGCCAAAAATCCTGAAATGAGACACATGTGGTTTGTGCCCACTCCAAAATTAGAAAGGATTAAATCTATCAATATGATTGTGA
Source organism: Pseudotsuga menziesii (assembly GCA_001517045.1). NCBI lineage: Eukaryota > Viridiplantae > Streptophyta > Pinopsida > Pinales > Pinaceae > Pseudotsuga > Pseudotsuga menziesii. The sequence goes on from LPNX010289901.1 coordinate 2,556,936, forward strand.
GGAACCCTATTCTTTATGTAGAATTCATATTTTATATTTTCAGCCCAAAACTTTGGCGGTAAATGTTTAGACTCCAACATATAAGTAGCCACCTCCTTGAGGCTTCTATTCTTTATCTCATCCACACCATTCTGATGAGGTGTGTAAGGAATAGAGTGCTATATATGGATACCTTCATATTCTCATTAATTAATGAACTCAGACTTCACATGTTCATCACCATTATTAGATATGAGGATATTGAGTTTCCTCCTAGACTGGTTCTCAACTAAGGCCTTGAAAACCTTGAAGTGGTAAAAAACTTCAGATTTGAGTTTAAGGAAGTAAACCCAAAAGTACCTGGAAAAGTCATATATGAAGGTAAATACATATTTTGCTTGACTCATGGAAATATGAGGGAAATCACCAAAAATTTCACTATGGATGAGCTCAAAAGGTGTAGAGGTTCTCTCATAATTATGCTCTCAAACGTTTTCCTAGAATGCAACCTTGTCAGAATCCTTTGGAAAAAATTATCTTTGGAAACCCTGAAACCATACATTTTCACAAAAATATGAAAGGTATTTATATTTTATATTACCAAACCTCTCATGCCAAATCTGGTTTGCTTCATCAGCATGGGTGAGGAGAGAAAAAGGGTTAGAGAAAGGCATGAAGTGTGAGAACTTGTAAACTTTTGAACCATGATCCACAAGACCTTTAGCAATGACTCTACCATTAACAATATCATAGATTTCAACTTCACTGGGAGATAAAACAACCTTTGTAGGAGAACTAGTGTGGGTCATCTAGTAGACTGACAAGAGATTAGTAGCAAGACCTAGGACATAAAAAAACATTATTGAAGGAACCATGGTCAAAATAAATGCTACCTTTACCCTTACTTTCAGTTTTTGAGTTATCTCCTAGCAAAAGATTTGGGCCGTTTGAATAATCAAGTGATGAGAATGCTTCCTTTGTTGAAACAGTGTTCCTAGAAGCTCCATAATCAATGATAAAGGAAGGAGATATTACAGTTCTTTCTACCTAGGATGTACTATTTCTTGGTCTTCAAAATTGGATCCTCCTTCCTTCTTGCTTGCACCACCCAGAAGGGATATGTTTTTCTTCTCTAGGAGTTGAGTAAAAATATATATATGTTTCTTCATGCAAGATCTCTCAGGATGAAATCCCTTACCACAGTATGTGCACTTGCTACCTTCACCTTTACCTTTCTTCTTATGAAAGTTCTTATTCTTGGAGTTTAAGGACTCCTCATGAGACTTGGACTTGTCTCCTGTTTTATATGGAGGCCTCTTAGCCTTATTCTTATCTTTGGAATTCACCTTGAAATATCCTACAACCAAATCTTGATATTTGGAAGGTTTGATAGAGCCCATCAAGACCAATTTATCTTTCTCCTAAGTCAAAGATTCCATGAAATCTTCTAGTGAAGGCATCTTCCAGTTTTGAACTATAAACTTCGTGGCATGGAAGGTCAAAACAAATAATAAGTAATCAGCTCTAAGCTTTGAAAGGATGGACAGTATTAGTTTTTCATCTTCTTTGTCAATACCACACTATTTTAGCTGCAAAACTAGTGATTTGAGTTTTCAAAAGTAGACTTGAAAGGATTCGAAGTTGCTTGGACTCTATGAAATCATCTAATTCTCCAGATGGTGATACCTCATATTATCTATATTCCCAAACAGATCTTGAATCTTTTCCCAAAATCCATTCGGTGATGTAAGACCATCAAGATGAAATAGAAGGTCTCTTGAAATGCTAAGACGTAAGAGACCATAAGCCTCATCTCTCCTATTATGCCATATGATATTCTATGTTGTTTCATTAGGATCAGATTCAGTTGCCATGGTCACTCTATAGATACCTTTACTCCTCATCACAATCTCCATCATTTCCTTCCATTCGAAGTAGTTGAATGGAATCAAGATGATTTGTTGAGATTGATCTGTTCTTCAGCAACTACGCCCTTGAACAGATAGAATGCACTCCTAGTGAATGATGTCGACCCTGAAAAAACAATTTGAAGAGGATAAAAATATAAATACTAAGGATTTGATACCATGTGGAAATTAATCCCAAGCTTAGAACAATTGAACTCGCAAAATTGCTTGAAAATATGCAAGAATCACTCAAGAAGGAGACTGAAAATTGAATAATCCAATAATTGTTGTTGATATTATTTTACATCAGCCATAATTAAATAGATATAGGATTCTAATGAATTATATAATCCAACAATTCAAAATCTCAAATATTCTATTTGAATTAGTACAAAAGCAAGCTTAATAAACTAGTCAAAATCCCCCATAGGTGCACAAAGTACTTTCCAAAATCAGTCAAGATGCTCACGAATTTGATGAATGAGTGTGTATAGATCATAAGTGATGGAAATTTTAATTTATCATGATTTTATATGATAAAAATAATTGAGGTGATTTTGCGCAAAAAACAAGGAATTCTACCTTAAAACTAGCTTTAGCTTTTCCTTAAAACTAGCTTTAGCTTTTTCCTTAAAAATGATGAAAAGCTCGAAACTCCTGAAAAAATAGAAATGCACACTTGCCAATCTGGGAAGACTATAGATTTGTCAGAATCTTATCTTGGATATTTCAAAATCGTTCTAGGAGCCACTTTGGGAAAGTTTGACCTCAAAAATGGAATTGGGTGCAAACTAGAGAGTGTAGGTCCTAGGAAATTAATCAAAAAGATTAATTATTTTATCATAAGCATTGGGATGGGTTTTGATTATTCCAATAGGTTTTCCTATGATATATATTGTCTTATTGTATGGATTGTGTACTTAATTTCTCTAACTTATCTTTCAATTCCATTCTATTAAGTATTTTATGAAATTAAATTAACACAATGAACTAAGTTATAAGATCTATTGTCATGAACAGATCCAATGGAATATCTGTGGTAGTTTATGGATCATTTTCTTAGGAAACTACGAGATCTATGAGTTGGTGGAATAAATAAAAAATATTCAAATCCTAACTATGGCAGATGAGCGTGGTGAATAATTGAGGATTGAATATGAAATCATTACAAAGAGAGAGAATGTTTGGATCTAGCGAGAAATTTTGGACCTTTTGGTGATTTTGGAAGCTCTAACTTAGAGATTAAATCAAATGGGAAATCAAGTGACAAAGGAGACCCATAAAAGGAGTCGATGAAAGATCTTGAGAAAGAGTATCCGACTTATGGTATCATTACCAATTCCTATCCATTATTTAAGATGGAAGTGAAAGTGGATATTCATCCCTACCAAGGTGAGATGAAGGCTACTTTAAAGTTGAATCATTGGTTGCAGAAATTATAGGTCTATTTTAGTATACAAAACACAAATGAGTAGCATAATATTTCATTTACTAAATTGAAATGAGAAGGATATGTATTAACCTGGTGGGAAATCCTCATAAAGGTATTTAGGTTGGAGAGTGATCCACTAATAATTATGTGGGTGGATTTCAAAATCTCATAAATTCCCAATTATACCCTATCGAATATGCATAGGACCAATGGATCTGTTGGCATTAATTTAGGAAACAATAAGGGTAGATTGTGTAAGAGTACACCAACGAATTATGAAATATGGCTATTATGTTGGGTATTTCACCAAGGAATCCATATGTACTCCTAAAGTATATTGGGGGGTATAAACAATTATTTATGATTGTAAGTGATTTTCTTTGATCCTAAGAGAGTTAATGAGACATGTGTGCAAGAACAGTACCTAGAGAAAATAAGACACAAGAAAGGACATCCAAGCGGTTGAAAATAGAAAGAGAAACAAGACACTTCCAAGGATGGGAATAATAATTGGAAAGGAAAATATAAGAAGACTACATCCATGACACATTAATGCAAGTATATGAAAAACCATTTTATTCATTGTAACATTGATGGTCACACTAAAGAAAAGTGTTGAAAGCTACATTTAGAGATGAACCCTAAGAAAGGCAAGAAGGATTCCAGGAAGAAGAACCTTCTATCCATGGATTTAAGCCAACATGTAGATAGAATCTCATATGTGAATGAGAATATAATTTTCACTTCAGTGTAGAAGGAGGTGAATCTAAGTATCCTTTTGTAAGTCCCTAATATTTTACAAGGTTGGAACTATTCCAAGGCATTAGTAACATGATTTTAATGCAATTGGGATTTCTCTCTATAGAAGGGATGTTAATCTTGAAATATGTCTCAATACTTGTTTAGATTATGTCCAACCTAGTTATTACATGTAATCACAAAAGGGGGCATTGATCGGAATCATTTTGAATATACATATATTTTTGTAGGAAAAATGTGGATGGATGAAAATGTGAGAATTACTTCTTACATTAATTTTATTTCCCAAGGATAAAGAATGTGTGTTTGAGCCAAAATAAATTCATTAACTTGAACAAACAATGTAATGAATACAAGAAAACGTGTTTCAAAAGATAACAACCTTAATTACGCTTAACATTTCATGAATACTTCATAAGCATCTAAAAGAAAGTAATACATTCACCACAAAACTTGTGCCAAATCAAATATGAGCAATTTCCTTAAAAGGATTTATATTATGTCATTTTCATCATTACATGGAAAATGGGAAAGATAGAGACACAAAAAGAAAATATAACTATAAGAGAAAAAACTAAGAATCCTCAATGCTGGATCACAAAATGAAATATGCATCATATATTAGACTCTTGTTCAAAATAAATTCCTAAGAAGTTACACTTGACTCAAAAATATGTCGACTCTTTTCCTTAGGCCTCAAGCCTTGTTTATAGAATTTAATTTTTACACAATGTTTATAAAAAAAATTATGTTAAGACAACTGTCATTCTTGTTACAATATTTTAGGTTATAAAATCTAATAAAATTTCCACTTCAGTGCTACTAGCAACTATGATGAGTGTCAACCCTAGATCTAGAATGATGGGACCGTCATTTCCTTGAGTGTTGACCTGGCTTCTGAGCTGGCCCTTGAAGGAAATGTTGATCAAACAATTGAATAAAATGGTAAGGTGAGGGTGGTAACTAGGTCTACTAATGCATTATTTGAGAGGAAGATGCTCTATCCATACCTTGGGGGACTTTTGTAGTGCATTGTTGAGTGGAACTCAAGCACAAATATTTATAAATATCTTTCCAATCATTGCCCATTGGATAAGTTAATGACTTGAACTCCCTAACCCACATATCAAGATCTGTGTAGTGCACATAATAAGGAGGAGGAAGGTAATTCAATACAATATACATACTAGCTAGTAGACCAAATACACCAAATATCCTATCCAAAATAATTTTTCCATTGATCAAAACAGTTATATCTTCAAAATATTGATCATTGTTTCGTTGTTCAACTAACAAGGAGTGGTAATTATGGAAAGAACAAAGATCACCATTTCCATCCCAAGGATATGGGAGGTCATTATCTAGAAAGTAATAAAAAATATTCTTGAATGATTTCACATATTTACCCAACTACAAAGCTTTCGTGTGCACAATCTATGCTTGTTTCATTTTTACAACCACCTTGGATGCATTCAGGATGATGGTGGTTCTATATCTAACTTCCAATGTTTTCAACTTTGGTCTAGTTCTAGAATTCAAAATATCAATAACATCAACTTCCTTTCCTATCCTATCACTTAGGTAAGAAAGAGTGCATTTGGATTCTATGATGGCCAGAGAAACCAAGTCTCACTCCTCATGAGTTATTACGAAATTCTTCCAATGCTTCTCCACAATGGTTAGGCTTTGATCTCATGCCAAATGTTTAGCAACTATCAGGGGAGTCTTCAAAGAGTTCTTCTTGCTTAACTACTCGAGCTCATTCTGTAACTTGTCTCGAGTATCTTGTAACTCTTTCACTAATGAATAACTTATTTGTCCCACTCGTTTGAAAAACTCAGTTTGTTATTTTACTTCCTGAGATCCTCCTTGACCTTGACCAATTCAACATCTTAGAATGACAAATAAAATAAGGCTTTTGAGAATTTATCAGTTGAATCTGCAGAAGAAATCTCCAACAATGTAGTCGCTTGTGAAGTAAAAATTATGTTATTCTCCTTTTTAAGGAAAGTTATCTTTTTTTCCAAGGAAATTATTTTACTTTTGTACTCTTGAGCCTCTTTATCTACCTTCTTGATTTCCTATTGAGATGTTATTAACTCAGAAATTTACAAATGTTTTGCTGCTAGTATCTTTAATATTTCCATTAGAAATCGAATCTCTTTGTCATTTTATTTCAATAGATTCCTAGATGGAGCCGAATTTTGTGGATCAAGTCCTCTTTCCATGACCTTGTTTTCCAACTCATTTATTATCATCATTTTGGATCTATTGTCCACTTTTTCATACATAATATGCTTCTCCAATATGTTAAACGGAGTCTGAATCTTGTCTATATTCATGATATATTTAAAAATGTCTTTGTATCGTATCTACATCAAAAGAAACCTAGTTATCTCTATATTGATCCAGATTCAACTTCTTAACCATGATCATGGGTTCTAAAACATGACATGTCAGAAGTCCATTGTTGACAATGGTCTTGACTGTCTAGAAGAGGTAAATTGGGACTTATGAAATGACTCCTTCCTAAATTGTGTACTACCAACTCTAATGGTAGTAATCATTCCAGATTCATACAAGGGACCTTGGTAACATGTTCCAATCTCTTCCATCCATATGGATGTTCAGAAATTATGAACAAAAATTTCCACTTGTCTCAAAAGAAACAAAGCACTTCCTGATGTATGAAATACCTACATAGACATTTGAGTTTTCACCATTGGATTCTTTATATGAGGCATTACTTGATGTTCATCTCTTTCTCATGTGTCTACATTTATCTCTTCTTTAGATATTTTTAATTTTGAGTCATATTTAGTCTGGCCTAGCACCTTTGGTGATCCTTTGTCCTGTTTAGGATAGAGGATACCTTTAAATTCCTGCCATCTTTCCAAGTTGGAAATTCTGTCTAATATTTCTTATGGATGATGCAGGTATTCAACCAACCTAACCTTTTTCCTTTTCTAGGAGATTATTCCCCTAGGTTCATATTTCCACTTGAAACTTAGAGTCAAATTAAGGTTTTGAAGTAATTGTTCAACAAGCTACTATGCAAGACATGATTTCACAACAAAAGGACCTACTTAATAGAGGATATTGAAATTAATAAGAATATTATTCTTCCAAAAATGAATTGCATCATATTTGAGTCTTTGTGGGATGTATCCCAAGGAATAAATATTAGGGGTTACGAAATCTGGTAAGTGGTATAGTGCTAGCTCACATCCATAAACATGTATTTCAGTATGATCCTCAAATAGCAACTAGTTCCCCCATGATGCATTTGGTCTTAACTGAAGGAGTATTTTCTAATTAGGTAGAATCCTAGGTAAGGGAGAGCCATTGAAAATAATGTATATTTCTGACATGGCCTGATTGAAAACATCTAAAATGTTTCATTTGCAAGATCATGAGGGATCAAATTTAGATGAGATTGAGAGAAGTGGTGATCTGAGAACTGATATATGATCATATATAGTAATTATTACTGAAATAAATAAAAAACTTAAGAGTAGAAAAAACTACAAAGTGGTATTTCACTACAAACTGGGTGAAATCAAGTTAGGTTCTTGATTCGGTCGAGTTACTAATTTCAAATATTAGACCGGGGACACACTCTCATACTATCTCATCATTGGTCAATGCATATAGTTGAAAAATGAGGGACATTGTGATTCTAGGTAACTCACTGAAAACTTATAACCTGTAAGGTGGATATGCTCTGAAAATTCAGTGTTTGGACCGAGCAAGGTATGGAGGACCCGAAGCATTGATGGTTGTTGATCCGTAAGATCACGAGATTCTAGTGATTTGATCAATGTGTTCTCCTTCCAAATTCTAATCTGACAACCTGTCACATATTTAAATAACATGTTGACATCGAATAGATGCTAACAAGGTGTCTTAATGATCCTATCATGTGTGATGTATGCCTTTGTGTTTGAGCAGTTTTAGGATCGAGCAACACTGGTATTCTTGAAATCATGTTTGTGATCTTGAAATCTTGTGGTGTAGCCACGTATCATTGGCGATGTTGTGTTAGGGTATTGAAGCTAAAAATAAACTTCAATATGATTGGAGATCATAATGCATATAAGTCATCGATCTCTAGGTTGATGTGATACTGCACTCAAAGTTGCATCTCTCATCATTTTAACCACATCAATGAATCACTTCATTTCAATCCTTTCAAATATTGTCTTTTTCTCTTTTATGGAGGGAACAAAAAAACCATTGCTCAATTCTAATGGTAGATTCATTTTTGCGTTGAATGATAAATATATCACTAATACCTTTATCACAAGGACAAGAAGGAGATGACAAAACTATTCCATATCAAGAACGAGATCAAGAAGACTTGGAAATGTTGGAGACATTTACCTTCATACTCACTCCTTCGGTCAAATTGGCCTAGTTAAACCACTATCCTAAGTTTAATTGACTTCAGTGGAGCATTAATTACCATCATCCCAGTCACTCCCACGCCTACCTACAGTCAAGGAGGCTAACTTAGCCTTCTCCTACAATCAAGGAGGCTAACTGGAGCACTCCAGGGGTGATCTGTGTGACATTCATGCACCTAATTGCTAACTGGTGGTTACTTTCAGTTCAACCAATCAGTTACAGTTAGTTAAGGCACCTCCATTCATTAAATATATTATTTTATGATTATTTATTATTATTTTAATGAACTGGAGTGAACAAGGCGCCTTCACCAACTTCTGATGGTCAGTTCATCTTCAGTTAACCTCATCATAGTTTATTGGAGTCATGCAGTACTAGAACTTGATGATTGGATTGCTATGACATGTGTTTGATCTCCTTCAGTTGAGATTCAGTCATTTATTGCACTCCAACTTCAGTTAGGGTTTGGTGAGTCAATTAGGGTTTTGGTCAAGTGGTTAACTGAGTGAGATTGCATGGAAAAGAGTCAGTTAAGCTAGACTCACTCACTGAATTTGAATTGTCCCTTAGGTATTTGAATTCTTCATGGAGTTAAGCTATTGCTATGCCTGGAAATTGTAATCCTTTATTGTTTATATAATATACAGAGAGGAAACCTATTTGGTATTCCAGTTATTTCCAATTCATGAGTATTTGTTAATAATTCTTTGATGATTTTGATTCTTAGTTCCTAGATCATGTGCAGAATTAATATGGTATCAGAGCATGCGGCGGGACGAAGATCAATCTCTCAAGAACAAGCTTTTTGACAGATTTCTCCATGAAATTTGAGCAATAGCTCAAGAATCCAGCACTGCACCAGAAGCCAAGGCTTACCACTTAATACCCCAAGTAAAGAACTTGTTGATCAAGCTTGCTTGATTGACTATGCTGGGTGTGATGAAAGTCTAAATGTGTAGTCTGTCCAACCTTATGGTGCCCCTTTTGTTTTTATTTGCAGGTTTTATCAGGTACAACTTCAAATGGACTCATCAACCCCTCCTCTCACCCCATTCACAAGCTATTCGGAATGGAAGTTGAAGATGATTGCATATCTCAAGAGACGAGGTCTCTATGAGGTGTCTATTGGAATTGGAAGAGAGACTTATGAGAATGAGAATGACTGGATAAATGACATTGACAGAGCTTTTGGATCAATATATTTGGCTCTTGATGATGACTTGTACTTTGATTTTGGTTCTATTGAATACCCAAAGGATCTCTGGACAAAATTGGACAGAACCTATGGCAAGCACAATGAGGATCATAATAGTACTTTGGAGATTAAATCTAGCACCACAAGAGTTCTTTACTCAAAATTCTCAGTCTTTACTCTCTCTGATGAAGTTGTTCAAGATGAAGATGAAGCAGAATCTTCTACACATTCAATTCGAATTGAAGAAAGTCTCCATGAAGTGACTCCTTCTCCTGATGCTCCGGAAGTTCATGAGATCTATGATATCTCATATTCTCATATTGCTGAAACAGAAGAAGACATTCAAATCTCTGATATTGAAGAAAAATTCTGCTACACTTCCATGCAAACATTCACCGGTGATTTCCCTTTGAATTCTGTGCAAAATTTACCAGTAATTGCTTCCGAAAGTGAAGAGAAATTTGATTTTTCTTCCGCTAATGTTGCTGCTGGTGTGAAAATATGTGATACCTTGGATATTTTGGAAGAAATATCAGATTACCAGAGTGATCCATTCACTCCCCATGATCTATATGTTCCAGCAAATTCCTGCAAGATTGCATGCACCAAAATTCAGAATTTTGAAGAAGAAGAAAACTGTGCATCTACCATCTCGGTTGACCATAATTTTGGATATGATATGAACCTTATTGGATCTGATATGATATTATTTGGATATGATCTGATATTTCTTGGTTCAAAATTTCAGGTTCATAAACCTTCAGTGCTGCTTGTAGCTGTTCTCATCAATGGTGTGAAGAAACAAGTACCGCAAGTCTCCTACAAAACTGCTGCTGGGGATTTGATTTCATTTCACAATTTTGGATCTGTTGTGAACTTATTTAGATCTGATTTAAATTATTATCTGATATTATTTTGTTCATATTTCAAAATCCAAGAGCTTTCATCCATGCTTGTAGCTGCTCTCACCGATTCCGGTGTGAAAAATCAAGTACCGCAATTCTTCTTCAAATTTGATTATGGGGATTTGGTGTTAGTTTCCTCCTGTGAGGTTGCTGATATTTTATTTTGTGAATCATTAGATATTTCTGAAGCTATATCGGATTATGGAGCTCAACCATTCGCTCTCTAGATTCCCAGGGATTCTCTACCTTTGGTCACAAGCTCATCTCCTCACAGAACTGGTAAAGAGGAAGACATTCTGCATCCGCATGGACACTTGCTCCTAAGATTTGGGGCTGATTTTACCACTCATGGTTTGATGTTAAAGGCTGCAACATATCAGTTTATTGATTTTTCCACACATGGTTCAAATCCTCAAGAACCTTTGCTCTCTCTTCAGATGATTTCAGTTGCTCTACATGGGTCCAGTTTTCACCGTGCAGCTGTTTATATTTTTCATTCAGTTGAGTGCATTGTTTTTCTTCCAAAGTGGAAGATTCCTCCAGAAATATTCATTTAATTTGGATTCATAGGTTCACATGCACAATCTCAGGATGCTGCTGCATAGAAGAACCAATTCTTGATTTACTGCTTAGTTTGAGGGGGGGTATTTTTCCCATGAGGTTTTTCCCGTTTCCTTGGTTATATTAAGCAGTTAATCTATTCTACAGGGTGACCTATGGCCTTAGTTTCTAGGGCCCTAGCATTTTATGCATCTATGTTTTCTAACTCTTCCTGAGTATAGCTTAAGGGGGGGTGTTGGAGACATTTACCTTCATACTCACTCCTTCGGTCAAATTGGCCTAGTTAAACCACTATCCTAAGTTTAATTGACATTAGTGGAGCATTAATTACCATCATCCCAGTCACTCCCACGCCTACCTACAGTCAAGGAGGCTAACTTATCCTTCTCCTACAGTCAAGGAGGCTAACTGGAGCACTCCAGGGGTGATCTGTGTGACATTCATGCACCTAATTGCTAACTGGTGGTTACTTTCAGTTCAACCAATCAGTTACAGTCAGTTAAGGTGCCTCCATTCATTAAATATATTATTTTATGATTATTTATTATTATTTTAATGAACTGAAGTGAACAAGGCGCCTTCACCAACTTCTGATGGTCATTTCAGCTTCAGTTAACCTCATCAGGGTTTATTGGAGTCATGCAGTACTAGCACTTGATGATTGGATTGCTATGACATGTGTTTGATCTCCTTTAGTTGAGATTCAGTCATTTATTGCACACCAACTTCAGTTAGGGTTTGGTGAGTCAATTCGAGTTTTGGTCAAGTGGTTAACTGAGTGAGATTGCATGGCAAAGAGTCAGTTAAGCTAGACTCACTCACTGAATTTGAATTGTCCCTTAGGTATTCGAATTCTTCATGGAGTTAAGCTATTTCTATGCATGGAAATTGTAATCCTTTATTGTTTATATAATATATAGAGAGGAAACCTATTTGGTATTCCAGTTATTTCCAATTCATGAGTATTTGTTAATAATTCTTTGATGATTTTGATTCTTAGTTCCTAGATCATGTGCAGAATTAATAGGAAAGGTATACACTCTATTCAATTATGCTTCTTAGGCCAACAACATAGTAGTCGATCTAGTTATAAATCTTGGTTTGGAGGTTCATAAGCATCCTAACCCCTTTCCATTGGGATGGGTAAAAATGGACACATAAATAAAGGTCATGAAACAATGTAATACCAAATTTGTTGTAAGTAAATATTTTATTGATGAAGTGGGGTTAGATGTAGTACGCCTTGATATGTGTGGTGTGGTGTTTATAATACCCTACATGTATATGAGGGATGCAATCTTCATGATGAGAGAAAATCAATACCTCTCATTCAAGGATGGGAATTCATTCATAATAAATGCACTTAAAGGTAAATCAAATATATCATTGGTAAGTTCCAACCAAGCCAAAATTGTCTTAATGTAAGTAAGAAATATGTTTTTCTTTTCTTATAAGAGAATTATTCAGGTGATGAATCGATACAAGTAAATGAATATGTAGAGGGATGTATCAAAGAAAAAAAACCATTAGTTGGAGGAATTTCTACAAGCATATAGAGGTGTCATGTCCCCTCCCTCCCCCAAAGAGAGAACGTGACCCAAATCTTCTACCTGGGTTATCTATCTTTGATTTTGCATTCATATGATGATTCCTGATTCTTTTTTTTCTTTAAAGATATACACAAGAAAGAATTTCCCCTGCTAAAATTCTGATCCAAACTGTGTATAACTCTTTATCTTCCCCAATCATTGAGAGATCAAATGGCTGAGAAGAATCGCAACGGAAATCAACAGTCACTGTCTGTTCCACATCCAGAATCAGATCAACAGCTGAGAATCATCTCATAGAAATTCAAAGGTTTGGAGAGATTAGCTTGAAGAATTAGAAACATATCAAAAATTCACTCTCGCACCCCACATTCCGCATCACGTATCCCGCATGTGGAGCAGCCATTGCAGAGATCAAGTTGCGGAAATCAAAATTTACCATAAGTCATTTCTACATCCCACATCCAGCAAGTTGCAGAAGGGCAATTGTGGAAAGGAAATTGCATAAATCATATTTTCCATAACAACATTTCTGCATCACGCATCCCGCATATTGCGAAAAGGAAAATGCGGAGATCGAAATTTCTAAGGAACTTTTCCACATCCCACATCCCGCAAGTTGTAGAAAGGAAGTTGCGGAAAGGTTAAATATATGGAATTTCAATCTGTTAATGAAAATTTCTACGTATAAAATTGATTTCCACCATCCAGGCCATCACCAATCCAGTCGATCTAAATTCATAATAATTTACAAAATTCATTGAAATAAAATTACATACACATAAACATCATTCATGAAATATACATCTGCATCAAATACATTCCATTCAATCATTCATAATATTCATATTCATTTATAAACAAGTACAGTTACAGGGATTGAAACACCAGAAATACTTATCTTTATCAGAAGCTTGTTCCACAACCAGCTATGTCACTGCAACGTTCAACCCAACCATAGGCTAGTGTGCTCATAAATATCTTAGCAACACTGCCGCCCCCGAGCTGGGCATGATTTCCCCAAGGAATAAAGAACACTGGAAAACTTCCCCATAGCCAAGGATACAATAAAATGCAGCCAATCCAATAGAGTTTGGTTTATCAGGCTTACATAGGCAGTGATTTACACTTATCCAAGATTCACATGAGACACAGCCAAGCCAACAAATTGGTTTATTAGGCTACTAGCCAAGCCATCCTTCCAGTTGGGTTTATTACATTGCCAAGGAGGTGGAAATACCAACTGCTAATATAGTGAGCTCAATCCCAGAGCTATGGACACCTACACCGGATCTAGCCTAAATTCTAAGCATTTTCACACCCAACATAAGGAAGCATCACCTTCTCTGCTACACAGTCCCTCATACCATGCCTTCCCTTCCAGTGTTATTCAGGGTATGTAAAGAAGAAAACCAACCCTCTAGATTGGTATGTGAGGTTCCTTTACACACTAGGTTTATCAAGAAAGTCCAGACTCCATTTCCAGTCCCCAAATTAGTTCATATGTCAAACGATGATGTACACACATCGATCTCAGTTTTGGAATTAGCAAAACATAACAGTTTCCAAGGAATATACACACACAACAATTACAAATTTCTAACCATTTCCTGAGTCGGACCAACTCTGCAATTACCAAAAAAGAAATTGTTTGTCCATCATTAAATTCAAAAACACAAATCGAATTCTAGGCATTTGCATTGAAGAAACAACTAACGGACAGGAAAATCGTAAAAAGGAAAACAATTCAGAGAACAAGAAAATTTCTGAAGGATCAAGAATCAGAGCAGTTTTTACTTGCTTGCTGCATGAATACCAGAATACCCCCTTGAAAAAACTTTCAACATAATCCAAATCGTGAGGGAAAGTTGAAGCATGACAACATGAGGGAAAGGTAGGCATTTTCTTACCCAAGAAAATTTTAAAAAAATGTTTTTCCAGAAATGGTTCTCTTCCCATTTCGAATTTCTTCCCACTCTTCCATTCCACCCCCTTATCCTTAGGAAAAATCATGCCCCGATCTCATTTTGTTTCATTGACAAAGCTGGTTGTAGGATTTTAATTAAAGTTGCAAATTTAACATGATGTCCAAACTTATAACATTCAGCTAGCATAAAAACACCATCGACCTAAATCTTATTCGTCGAAACATAAACACTAAATCGATGGTGGGGGTTTTTCCTTGAGCTCCACACCATGATTATTTACATCATATTATTTAAATGCATACAAGGTCAAAAATGGGGTGTTACATCCCCCTCCCCCTTCAACAGCACTATCCTCAGTGCTTACAACATTGAACAAAAATGCTTTGTTGGTACAACCCTCATCAATCCATGAAATTGAACAAAAATGGATGTGCTAGTCGCATGGAATCCTCCAGCTCCCACGTAGCTTCTTCAATACCATTGTGCTCCCATTTCACCTTTACCTGTCCTATTTATCGCTTCTAGAGCATTGTAACCTTCCTGGCGAGGATGTCCTTTGGCTCAATTTGGAACTCTCCCTCTAGTTCCACCTGAATCACATCACAATTTATTACATGGTTAGGATCATGTACATATCTTTTAAGAAAAGAAACATGAAAAACATTATGATCCCTAGTGCTAGCAAGCAATTCAAGTATATATGCAACTGGTCCTATTCTTTCAAGCACTTCAAACGACCCACAGTATCTAAGAGACATCTTGGAACAACTCCCAAGCTTCAAGGAAATTTTCTTTTCCTTCACCTTGAGGTAAACATGGTCCCCAATACTAAATTCTCTGTTCATCCTATTCTTATATGCATAGCTTTTCTATCTGTCCTAGGCTTCCTTTAGATTCTATTTGATTTTTACAACTTCTTGCTCCATCTCCTTGAGCAATTTTGGACTGATCACAAATCTGTTCACTGGATTATCCCAAGTTACTGGTGTTCTGCACTTCCCGCCATACAAAGCTTCATATGGACTCATCCCTAAGGATGCTTGTTGTCCATTGTTATAGTAAAACTCTACCAAGTGTAAAGAGTGTTCCCACTTGGATGGTTTGTCCATCACATACATGCGAAGCATGTCTTCCAGTACTTGGTTAACTCTCTTGGTCTGTCCATCGGTCTGAGGATGGTAGGCAGTGATGAAATTCAACTTTGTTCCCAAGTCTGAAAAAAATCCTTTCCAAAATTTAGAAGTGAACTTAACATATGTGTCAGAGACTATTGCCTTAGGCAATCCATGCAATTTAAAAATTTCTTTCATGAAAATGTTGGCAATATCATCATTCTTATGCATGGACTTTACTGGTATAAATTGCATTCCCTTCGTCAACTTGTCCACCAAAACCATGATGGAATCATGTTGTCACCAAGTCATCAGCAATCCTATAATAAAATCCATGGAAATCACTTCCTCTTTCCATTCTGGAACCATCAAAGGCTCCAAAAAACATGCTAGGTGTTGATGTTCAACCTTCACTTATTGGCACTTCATGCACCTTGAAATATATTCAGCCAAGTCCTTCTTCATGCCTGACCAAAAGTATTGCTTTCTTACTGTAGCAATTGTCTTTTGATATCCTGGGTGACTAGAATATGGAGTTTGATGAATTTCATCCATAACAACCCTCCTTAAATCTACCACATTTGGAATATACATTCTGCTCTTATAAGTAAGAAGTTTATGCTCTTCTAACTTATAACCTTCATACTTATTTTCAAGGCTTTGCTGATGTAATTTATCCTTTACATACGCATACATTTCATCTTCAGCATTACAGTTAATAATCTGTTGTCTCAAATCTGATTGGAAAATTCTAATAGATGTCGCATACATTTATTGTACTTTCCTGTTGAGTGCATCAGCTACCTTATTCTCCTTACCTTTTATGTGCTTGATTTCAAAATCAAACTCACATAAAAATTCTGGCCATCTAGCTTTCCTAGTGTTCAGAGTAGGCTGATCAAACAAATATTTCAAACCACAGTGGTCTGTCCTTAACTGAAATTTTCTTCCCATCAATTAATGCCTCCACATCTTGATAGCATGTACTATGGCTGGAAGTTCCATATCATGAGTGGCATAATTCCTCTCATGCTCCTTCATCTTTCTGGATTCATAGCATATCACATGATTGTCTTGCATAAGAACTCCTCCAAGTCCTTGACTGCGTGCATCCGTACATGCCACAAAATATTTCTTTGGGTCTACAAATTTTAAGACCAGTGCACTGGTAAGAAGATACTTTAACCACTGGAAACTTTCTTCACACTTCGAGGTCCATTCAAAATGTATCCCCTTCCTTTGAAAAGAAGTGATAGCATGTACAACCATGGAGAATCCTTCAATGAATCTCCTATAGTATCCTGCAAGCCCCATAAAGTAGCTTACCTCTGTCACATTCTTTGGAGTAGGCCAATTATGGATAGCTTCAATCTTGTCAGGGTCCATGGATATACCGTCTTCTGTAATAATGTGACCCAAGTACTGAATTATATATTTATAGAAGTCACACTTGCTCAACTTTGCATATAGTTGATGTTCTATGAGAAATTGCAATGTTAGTCTTAAATGTTCTTCATGCTCTTCTTGATTCTTAGAATAAACAAGAATGTCATCAAGGAAGACAAGAAAAAACTTGTCTAATTACCTGTTGAAGACACTATTCATAAGGCACATAAATGTTGCTGGTGAATTTGTGAGACCAAATGGTACTAATACAAACTCATAATGTCCATTTCTTGTTCTGAAGGTTGTATTATGAATGTCTTCATCCTTGATTCTCACCTGATGGTAACCAGACCTCAATTCAATCTTGGAAAATACCTTTGCTCCTTTCATTTGATCAAATAGGTCATCAATTCTCGGAAAGAGATATATGTTCTTGATATGACTTTGTTCAGCTGCCTGTAATCAATACACAATCTGAGGGTGCAATCTTTATTCTTTACGAACAGAACCGGTGCTCCCCAAGGAGACACACTCAGCTTGATATACTTTTTCTCCAACAGTTCTTACAACTGTATCTTCAGCTCTAACATTTCTGGTGTACTCATTCTATAAGGTGCTTTGGACATTGGTGTTGCTCCTGGAAAAAGCTCAATTGTGAAATCAATGTCTCACTTTGTAGGAAGCCCTAGAATCTAATGAGGAAAAACATCTATGAATTCTTGCAACACACAATAATCTTCCAACTTGAGAGTTTCATTCTCTGCTGCCTCCTCAATATGGGTTGCATACAACTAACAACCTTTTCTACAAAACTTCTTCAATTGCATCACTGAAATATGCCTTGCAGAGATTACCTTTGGTATTCCTTCTACAACTACTGGGTTCCCTTCTTCATCCATGCATTCAAAACTCTTGTTATAATAGTCAAGCTTCACCCTATGAGCTTCTAACCAATCCATTCCAAAGAGAATATCATAGGAACCAAGTGGTAGAACATTCAGATCTACGCAAGTGCTCATTCCATTTATCACCGATGGACATTTCTCCACCACTTCATTAACTTTTCTCTTAGTTCCAGTGGCTAGTGAACTAACCATGACTTGTTATGCTTTGCTTTCCTAAGAGCACAAACCTACACTACTCTTTGAGAAATATAACTGCGAGTAGAACCAAGTTCAATCAAAATAGAAATGGATTGCTCAACAATATTACCTGCAACTTCAACCACCATTGACTAGTGATCTTCCTGGTGGTCTTCTAGTGATGCATAAATTCTACGTACATCCCTTGCTACTTGTCCCACTTTTTCTGCCTCTTGAATATTGTATGTTGGCCTTGCATTTTCATTCTCCAGTGGACAGAACCTGTGCAAATGGGTTCCTCAGCATTTCCAATAGTGGAGAGGCTCTTTGTTATGTTGCAGTTTCCTTGGCTTTTCTCCTACTACTATGGCTAGATGCTTCTCAGCTTGGAATGGTTGCTTCTGCTGATTCTAGAAGTTACGAGGTTTGAAACCTCTCTTCCTCTGATCAAAGTTCCGATTCATCTTGTTCTTCCATGCCTTCTGGTATTCAGGTTTGCTCTTGCTTTGCTCGTAGTAGTACTTAGCTTTTCTTATCACCTCTTCCATAGTTCTTGTTTCATAGAACTCAATTAGGTCTTTGTAGGACTGAGGCAGTCCACTCAAAAAGAATTAGATTTTTAACTTCTCATCTTTAATATACTAGACATGCCTCAGCAGTTCCAAGAACTTGTTTGCATATTCCTCCATGGTCTATTGTCCCAATATCAGCTCATGGAATTCTTTTATTTTATCATCATAGTAATGATTAGAGAGGTACTTCTTCTTGAAATATTTCTGGAACTATTTCTAGACAATATTCCTTTAATTTATCTTCTTTACTTTCCTGAATTGTTCTCACCAAATAGACACTCTTCCTGTCAAGTTGAAAATGGCTACTCGATCTTTCATATTTCCAGAATAATCTTGGACTTGCAAATATTTTCTTATTCCCAGAAGCCAAGCTTCAACTTCTTGACTAGTGTTTACCTCACCATTGAAGGTAGGAGGCTTGTCCTTCCTAAATTCATCTCATGAGAGATTCTGGTAACGCCTCTTCCTCCTACCCCTATGAGCTAAAGAGCCTAAATATTTAGTGGATCTTTTAGAGTCAGACGACCCACTAGGAGATCTCTTCCTTTTATTATGATGCGAGGAAAAAAGTGAACCATCAGTGGATTTTTTAGAGTCGGATGACCCACTAAGAGATCGCTTTCTTCCTCTAGCAGTGTTCTTACTTCCTTCTGGCTTTACTGTCTAGTTGCCAGAGTTCATCTTTCTCTGAATGTCTGTCAAAATATGCAATATGGTTTCGTTCAATTGATTTTGCTCCTCCTAAGCCTTAATCAGACTTTTGTTGTTTTCTCTATAGCTCTGTATCTCCAACCTGATGCTTCTCATGGTGGCTGCAAAGTCTGGGGGAGTATCTTGAAACATTCTCCCATTAGACTCTGTCTTAGCATTTCCAATTATGACATTTTTCCCCATAGCATCTTCCTCATGTGCATTGGGGTTCGATGCATAATCATTCATATCCTCTGTCCTCATGGTCCAACCAACTTTTTAGAATAGCACTGCCCTTTCTGAAGGTGACTGTAATTCTGCAAAAATGTGTTAGATAACAAAACTGTTAGATATAGTCAAAACCAAGATCACTTACCCACTTCCCATGGATTTTTTTCTCTATAATGATGCCAACAATACATTGGAACTATTAACCAATAGCTCTGTAACTATCCAAATTGTCCCATCAAGGCCCCATATTGTAACCACTTTTCTTTCCATCCCATCCAAGCCCAATGCTGCAACCAATAGCTCTGATAAAACATTGTCACATCCCCTCCTACCCCAGAGAAGATAATCCAACCCAACTCTTCTACCTGGGTTACCTATCTTCGATTCTGCATTTGTATGATGATTCCTGATTCTTTTTTTTTCTTTAAAGAT
This sequence comes from Pseudotsuga menziesii, assembly GCA_001517045.1. NCBI lineage: Eukaryota > Viridiplantae > Streptophyta > Pinopsida > Pinales > Pinaceae > Pseudotsuga > Pseudotsuga menziesii. Next base: position 2,577,061 of record LPNX010289901.1, read on the forward strand.
CTACACAAGCAAGAATTTCCCCAGCTAACATTTTACTCCAGACTGTGTATAACTCTTTATCTTCCCCAAATATTTAGAGATCAAATAGCTGAGACAAATCACAGCAGAAATCAAGACTCACAGTCTGTTTCGCATCTGGAATCAGATCAATGGCTAAGAATCATCTCACAGAAAATCAATGGTGTGGAGATCTTTGCTTGCGGAATCAGAAACATATCAAAATTTCACTTTCACACCCCGCATCTTGCATGTGGAATGGCCATTGCAGAGATCAAGTTGCGGAAATCAAAATTTACCATAAGTCGTTTCTGCATCCTACATCCCGCAAGTTTTGGAAGGTAAATTGTGGAAAGTAGATTTTGCATAACGACATTTCCTCGTCTCACATCCGTCTTATTGCAGAAAGAAAAATGCAGAGATCGAAATTTCCAAGGAACTTTTCCGCATCTCGCATCCCGCAAGTTGCAGAAAGGAAGTTGCAAAAAGGTTAAATCTATGGAATTTTGATCTGCTAATGAAAATTTCTAAGTATAAAACTTATTTCCAGCATCCAGGCCATCACCAATCCAGTCGATCTAACTTCATAACAGCTTAGAAAATTCATTGAAATAAAATTACATACACATATACATCATTCATGAAATATACATCTACATCAAATACATTACATTCAAGCATTCATCATATTCATATTCTTTTATAAGCAAGTACAGCTGCAGGGATTGAAACAGAAGAAATAGTTATCTTTATTAGAAGCTTGTCCTGCAACCAGCTATGTCACTACAAAGTTCCACCCAACCATAGGAAAGTGTGTTCATTAATATCTTAGCAACACTGCTGCCCTTGATCTGGGCATGATTTCCCCAAGGAATAAAGAACACTTCTAGACTTCCCCATAGCCAAGGATATAATAAAAATCATCCAAGCCAACATAGTTGAGTTTATTAGGATTACACAAGCAGTGATTTACACTTAGCCAAGATTCACATGAGACTCAGCCAATCCAACAGATGAGTTTACCAGGATACCATCCAAGCCATCCTTCTAGTTGGGTTTATTAGGTTTTCAAGGTGGTGGAAAGACTGACTATTAAGCTAGTGAGCTCAATCCAAGAGCTATCGACACCTACACTAGATCTAGCCTGACTTCTAAACATTTGTACACCCAACACAAGGAAGAATCCCCTTCTCTACTACACAGTCCCTTAGGCCATGCCTTCCCTGTTGATGTATTTGTAACTTTGGAATGTATTCACTTGTATATCTTATGTATTGTGCGTCGATGTTCCTATCAGGAAGTATCAGTAATGTAATTGAGTCATGGCATACCCCAATGTTCATATCGAGAGAATCAATAATGTAAAAAAGTCATGTAAGGTCATAGAGGGTGACCCTCCTTATTGATCAAGGGTTAAAGTCCCTGCAGTTGTGGGGTAATAGGGTTATTAGACTCTCATAGAGAAGTCAGCCCTAGTGGGTTATTGTCAAGTCGGGAATTAGTATAAATAGAGAGTGAGCCTTTCTCTTTATCACACAATCACTCACACTCAGTTGTAGCACATAACTAAGAGAGAGAAGAAGCTGGGACAAGAAAGAGAGTGACAACTTGTGTCAAGAGATCATCTTTGTATATTTGGGTTTTACTTTTGGTGCTCATTCTATCTCTGAGGAAGTTGTGGGGTTTTTTCCTTTATGGTTTCCCCGAGGAAAATATTTGTGTTCATTGCCTCTTGTGATTGATTGTTGTGCTTTTTATTATCTCAGTAAACATCCTAAGATCATATTGTAGAAATAAATAAAAATCTAACATGGTATCAGAGCTAACCTAAGAAGAAGACAATGTGTAGCCACGGAAGCTAGGGCTTCTTAATTTTTTGGTGTATCCTCACCATCCATCAGAAAAAGGAGGCTAGGTTGAACCTCTATTGAAGGGTACATTTTTTTGTCGAAGCAGAATTTGATTCTGATCACTTTCAGTTTTTGACCTACCAATACATCAAGAAATTAGGGCTTTTCACTAAAGAGGAATTTTTGAGTGAGCCGAGGCTAGGATTTCTCTCCTCCTCAAAATCAAATTTAGAGACAGAAATCAAGGTTTTTGGTTGGGTAGAACTCTAGGAAATTCAAACCCTAATTTTCCTTAGAACCATAAAACCAGCACTGCAGAAGATCAGCTCTAGATCTAGTTTTCAGCTTCTCAAATTGGTAATATCTAAATCTTTTATATTTCCATTTGAGGTTCTCAGTTAATATTTCTCATCACACCAAGCTTGATGAAAAGCTTGAGGGGGCTGATAAATTCCGACCTTGGAAGTATAGGATCTCCCTGGTCCTAGAAGAAAATGAGTTGGACTCTTACATCAGTGAAGAGGTTCCAGTTCTAGAGGGAGATGAGGCTACGGCCTTACACAAAAATAAATTGGTCATTGCTAAGAGGATTATTGCTGATTCAATCAAGGATCACCTCACACCATAGGTGTCCTCCCTAAAGACACCTAAAGCAATTTTTGATGCCCTGACCAGGTTGTTTGAAGGAAAGAACATAAATAGAAAGATGACTTTGAGGAACCAATTGAAGAATGTGAAGATCCAGGATGCAGAGACCATACAGTCATACTTTACAAGGGTCTCCCAGATCAAAGAATAACTTGAAGCAGTGGATGAATAAGTGGAGAATGCAGATATTGTCATGACCACCTTGAATGGTCTCCCTAGTTCATGGGACTCCTTCATTCCAGGGATTTGTGCTAGAAGAAATCTAGTCACCTTCAATAGACTGTGGGAAGAATGCTCACAAGAAGAATCTCGAGTAGTAGCCCAAGAAGAAAAGATGGCAAGTGAATATCAAGTTCTCACAGTACACTACAAGAAAAGCAGGAGGGACTATAATCATCCCAAAGGTAAGCATTCTAACCAGAAAGATAACTCTATAATACCTACCAGAGATCTATCTAAATTCAGATGCTATACATGTGATGAAAAAGGACACTTTGCCAAAGATTGTCCTAGAAACAGAGGTGTCTCTCAAAATAAGAAGAACTACAAGAGAAGACATCATGCTCGTGCTATAGAGGATGATGAACCTTCTAAGAAAAGAATCAAACAAAAAAGTGAATATTCTTCAAGTGATGAAGAATATGTTTTTATTTCTTCCCTTATGGGAACTGTCACACATGAGAGCAAGGATTGGCTTATCGAGAGTGGGGCTTCCAAGCATATGATAGGATTCAAAGAATCATTTGTGAAATTATCAGAACATGAGTCACCCCACAAGGTGAAACTTGGGGATGACTACCAATATCCAATAAAATGTAGTGGTGAATCCTCCTACAAGTTAGATTCTAGAAAATCTATGAAGATGAAGGATGTCTTGTTTGTACCAGGACTAAATAAGAACCCTCTCTCCATCTCTGTATTCGATGAAAAATGCATGAGGGTTGCATTTGTAGATGGCTAAGTTCTTATGTGGCCAAAGGGAAATACCATAGATGATGCAGTTGTGATTGGGGAGAAAGAGGGAGGATTATACAATCTAAAGTGCCAACCAGAACAAGCCTTGGTCCATGACTTAGTAGAGCCAAATGATCTTTGGCACAGAAGGCTTGCACATGTGCACTGTAGAGCACTACCACTTGCAAGAAAAGGTTTTGAAGGTCTTCCATAAATTCAAGCAAAACATGACGGTGTCTGCAAAGGATGTGTGCAAGGAAAGAACACAAAGAAGACATTTCCAAGTAGCGAGAACAAGGAAAAAGGAATCTTGGAAATCATCCACTCTGATGTATGCGACCCAATGTCATCCAGTTCATTGAGTGGGTATGTATACTATGTTTCTTTCATTGATGATTTTTCTAGGAATACATCGATATAATTCTTGAAGAACAAAGATGAAGTATTTAGTAAGTTCAAGGAATTCAAGGCCTTGATCTAGAATCACACAGAAAATAAGATCAAAACCTTTCGATCAGACAATGGCGGAGAGTTCACATCAAATGAATTCAAAGAGTTATGAAGAGATTTAGGGATTAATAGGGAGTTAACCACTCCATATAATCCACAATAGAATGGGGTTGTAGAAAGGAAGAATAGAACAATCATAGAAGTTGCAAGAGAATGCTTCAAGATCAAGATATTCCCATGCATCTATGGGAAGAAGTTGCCAGGACAACGGTGTATGTACACAACCATACTCCACACAGAGTACTACAGAACAAGAAACCCAAAGAACTATTTTTTGGCAAGAAACTAGAGGTCAGCCATCTTAGAATATTTGGTTCTCCTATGTACACACACATTCCAAAAGAAAATAGGACAAAGTTAGATCCTTCTAGAAAGAAGGGTATATTTGTGGGATATAGTGAAAGCTCGAAAGCTGACAGAATAAAATGCCCAGAATTCAAGAAGATTGACATTAGTAGAGACATAATATTCGACGAAGATTTAGCTTACAACAAATCTAGAAAGAGACCTGCTGAAGAACCTGAAGAAACAGAAGTATCAAGAATTCAAGATACAACTATGAACAATGCAACTAAAGAAGAAGATAGAGAATCAAAAGAACCCTAGGAACCTGTAGATCCACCCGAGTAGAAGAGTCCTCATAAGAGGAAACCTGCATGGGTACGAGAGGCTATCCAAGGTGCAGAAAGATATGGGGCTCCAGAAGAAATGCACAAAGAAAGGAAGAGAACTCGATCCTACTCCGTATATGTAGCCCTATTATGTGACATCATTGGTAAAGAACCTTCCAACTATGAAGAAGTAGCAAAGAAGAAAGAATGGAAGGATGGTATGATCGAGGAGTACCAGTTGATCATGAAAAATTATGTATGGGATGTTGTTCCAAGACCATAGGGGAAGTCTATTGTCACTTCCAAGTGTATCTATAAGATCAAGCATGCTACATATGGCAGCATAGAAAAATATGAGGAAATATTTGTGGCTCATGGATTCTCCAAGAAAGAAGGAATAGATTATGAAGAAACCTTTGCACCTGTAGCTAGATACACTTCCATCAGATCAGTACTTGCTTTGCCTGTAGTAATGAAATGGAGGATAAACCAGATGGATGTCAAGACTGCTTTCTTGAACAGTGTAGTAGAAGAGGAAGTGTATGTGGATCAGCCACTCGGTTTTGAGACATGTGACAAGGAGACTCATGTATGTAAATTGAAGAAAGCCATGTATGATTTTAAACAGGAACCTAGGACATGGTACGGCAGAATTGACAGCTTCCTGACTAGTTTGGGATTCACCAAGAGTAAAGAAGATTCCAACCTTTACTACAAGGTTGAAGAAGGGAACCTAGTGATACTCCTACTATATGTAAATGATCTATTTATAACAGGTGAGGATGGGTTGATTGCTGATATGAAGAGGAATCTTGTTGCCAATTTTGAGATGAAGGAATTGGGAATGATGCACTATTTTCTAGGAATGGAGGTGTGGCAGAATGCAGATGGAATCTCCCTGGGACAAGGGAAGTATGCAGTAGAGATCCTGAAGAGGTTTTGGATGATGAACTGCAAGGCCATGACCACACCTATGGTATCAAATATGAAGCTATTGAGTGATGCTTCATCAGATTCAGTTGATGCTACGATGTATCATCAGATGATTGGGTCCTTAATGTACCTAATGAACACGGGACTAGACATTTGATTTTATATGAACACATTGAGTCAGTACCTGATAGATCCCAGACATGTTCACTTGATTGTTGTAAAGAATATTCTAAGTTACCTAAAGAGTACAGTTGATTATGGGCTCATGTATGAGGTGAATCAGAAGATTAACCTAGAGGGTTATGTGGATTTGGATTGGAAAGGCAGTGCCATTGATAGGAAGATCACTTATGGGTGTTTCTTCAACATGGGATCAGGTGTGATCTCTTGGTTTAGTAGGAAACAATCCTACGTGGCACTGAGTATAGCCGAAGTAGAGAATGTCACAGCTTGTTCGGATAGTTGTGAGGCAATGTGGCTAAGTAAGTTACTATCTGATTTGTTTGATCTCCATTTGGATGCTACTTGTATTTATTGTGACAACCAGAGTTGTGTGAAGTTGTCAGAGAACCTAGTGTTCCATGGCAAGTTGAAGCATATCGAGATCAAATATCACTATATCAGGGATATGGTGCAGAGAGGAGCAGTGAATCTCTTGTATGTTGCGACGGACGAGCAGATAGTTGATGTGTTTACCAAACCATTAGCTAGAGTGAAGTTTGAGTACTTTAGGGAGAAGTTTGGTGTTCTCCATATTGAGGTTCCTTCCAAGGGGAAGTGATGATTTTGTGAGCCCTTCTTACATGGTGATAGGATTGGTTCCTTCCATGATCATATGTAAGTGCAGAGCCATTCTAATATGATTGTGGGATGTGTTCCCACATGATCAGATGTAAGTGCAGATCCATTCTGATATGATTGCGGGATGTGTTCCCACATGATCATATGTAAGTGCATATCCATTCTAATATGATTGTGGGATGTGTTCCCACATGATCAGATGTAAGTGCAGAGCCATTCTGACATGGTTGCAAGACGTGTTCCTCCCACAGTAAGACGTAAGTGTAGAGCCCTTCTGAAATGGTTGCGGGATGTGTTCCTCCCATGGTCAGATGTAAGTGCTGATCTTTTCCAACATGCTTATGGGATGTGTTCCTCCCATGGTTAGATATAAGTGCTGAGCCTTCTCGATATGGCTGCGTGATGTGTTCCTCCCATGATAGGATATAAGTGTTGTTTCATTCTGACATGGTTGCGGGATGTGGTCCTCCCATGGTCAGATATAAGTGTTGAGCCTTTCCAACATGGTTGCGAGATGTGTTCCTCCCATGGTTGGATATAAGTACTGGGACTTTCCGATATGGTTGCGAGATGTGCTCCTCCCATGGTAAGATATAAGTGTTGAAGAAGATGAAGACCTACGTGGAGGCTAGGCCTACAACCAGCATGAAATAGGGCTAGCTCTATAGAAATTCCTATGATGAGAAGAATTGAGAGATGGCACCAGTTGATCGAGATAGCAGAAGAAATATTGATGATGATGATCCAGTGATGATCCAATGATGATTCATCTTTGATGATGATCCAGAGAAGAAAACTTGTGCTAATGTATTGTGTCAAGAGAATAGCTTCCTAGTTAAGAGGGAGTTTTGATGTATTTGTAACTTCAGAATGTATTCACTTGTATATCTTATGCATTGTACCCCGATGTTCCTATCGGGAAGTATCATTAATTTAATTGAGTCATGTCATACCCCGATGTTCCTATGGGGAGAATCAATAATGTAAAAATTTCTTGTAAACTCATAGAGGGTAACCCTCCTTATTGATCAAGGGTTAAAGTCCCTGCAGTTGTGGGGTACTAGGGTTATTAGACTCTCCTAGAGAAGTCAGACCTTGTGAGTTATTTTCAAGTCAGGAATTAGTATAAATAGAGAGTGATCCTCTCTATTTATCACGTAGTCACTCACACTCAATTGTAGCACATAATTGAGAGAGAGAAGAAGTTGGGACAAGAGAGAGAGAGAGACAACTACTGTCGAGAGATCATCTTTGTATCTTTGGGTTTTACTTTTGGTGCTCATTCTATCTCTGAGGAAGTTGCGGGGTTTTCTCGTTTATGGTTTCCTGGAGGAAAATCTTTGTGTTCATTATCTCTTGTGATTGATTGATGTGCTTGTTATTCTCTCAGTAAAGATCATAAGATCATATTGTTGAAATAGATAAAAATCTAACATTCCCTTCTAGTGCTATTGAAGGTATGCAAAGAAGAAAACCAACCCTCTAGATTGGTCTGTGAGGTTCCTTCACACACTAGGTTTATCAAGCAAGTCCAGACTCCATTTCCATTCCCCAAATAAGTTCAGATGTCAAACGAGGATGTACACACAACAATTTCAGTTCTGGAATTAACAAAATGTAATAGAAGCCGAGGAATACACACACACAGCAATTATGAATTTTTGAGCATTTCTTTAGCCAGACTGACTACTGCAATTACCAACAATGAAATCATTTGTCTGTCATTCAATTCAAAAACACAAATCAGATTCTGGGAATTCACATTCAGGAAATGAATAACAGAAATGAAAATCATAAAAAGGAAAACAATTCACAAAACAGGAAAATTCCTGAAGGACCAAGACTCAGAGCGATTCTTGCTTGCTTGTTGCCTGAATGCTAGAATCCCCCCTTGCCAAAACGTTCAACACAATCCAAATCATGAGGGGAAGTTGAAACACAACTACATGAGGGAAAGGAAGGTGTTTTCTTTCCCAAGATTTTTTTTTTTTAAAAACCGTTTTCCCAGAAATGGTGCTCTGCCCATTTTGAATTTCTACCCACTCTTCCAATCCCCCCCTTATCCTTAGGAAAAATCATGCCTCCATATCATTTTGTTGCATTGACATAGGTGGCTGTAGGATTTTAATTAAAATTGCATATTTAAGATGATGTCCAAACTTTTAACATTTAGCTAGCATAAAAACACCATCGACATAAATCTTAATTGCCGAAACAAAAACACTAAATCAATGGTGGGGATTTTTCCTTGATCTCCACGCCATGATTATTTACATCATATTATTTAAATTCAAACAGTTTCAAAACTGGGGTGTTACAAGAGGAGTGTTCGAGGATCCTAAAGGGATGCCACCTAAGAGGTAAATTAGAGCATAAGATAGAATTGTTTATTAACTCCAAATTACCAAATGTTGAGTTGTATAGATAGTCTATTTTAGAAGCAGATGAAGTGAAGAAGAAATTCTGACAAATTCTAGAGCAGGGGGGTTATTCAACCAAACACCTAACCTTGTGGTCACATATCATCATTAGACCCCAAGAAGGATAGAACTTGGAAAATGTGTATTGACTTCAAAGCCTTGAACACAGGGGATTCACCTTGTTGAGCAATATATTATCATATTTATTCATAAAGGGGGGTTTTTAACTGTGAAAAATAACTTTAATATATTGTAGGTATTGGGGGGCAAGGAATAGGGTATGGGGGGTTTATAGGTATTTGGGGGGTATACAAATGGGTTTCTAGTAAAAATATGGAATCTATTGTAAAATATGGGTTTTTTAATTGGAAATATGTATTGGGACGGGGGATTAACAAAAGGATTTTATAAGTAATTATCAATATGTAGTGAAATTAGGGTTATTCTTTAATATCACATGAACGAATGAACTATGACATGTTTCCACTAAGTGAAGACATCATGGCCTTGAATAATATTACACTTAAGAATTGATAGCCTCTTCCTATGATTCATGATTTATTATACCAATTTCAAGATTCCAAGTACTTCACCAAGTTAGATATTAAGTAGAGATACCAACAAGCATGTGTCAAAGAAGAAGACACGTGGAAGAAATTCTTTAAGAAAATGTAAGGTTTGTATGAATGGTTGATCATGCCTTTTGGTTTATTTAATGCACTGGTTACATTTATAAGACTAATGAAAGATGTTTTGCACCCATATTTAGATTATTTTATTATGGTGTACTTGGATAATATACTAGTTTATAGATCTACTTAGGAGGAGCACATTCACATCTAAGGTGTTGATTTTTGTACCTAGGAAAGTGTTCCCCTAGTGATTTTTTCCTAAGTCATTAAAAGGGGAAAATTAAAGTGACCCTTGCAATTAATAACTTGAGACGAGTTTTAATTTTCACTTTCGATACTAAAGTGAATTTTTGATAAATTTAAGTGAGGTGAGTGAAATTAATTTTGGAGAGAATTAAAAGTGCATTTAATCTCATATGTCCATCTAATTCATTTTGGTCCCTTGGATTAGATGACTATTCAGCTTCCCCATTTAGAGACCGAAAAGAAAAGGGAAGGAATTTGAGTCTCATTTTTTTTTTCAAGAGAGTTGGAGAGCACAGAAAGAGAAAAAAAATGCAGGCAGAGAGAGAAGAAAAGAGGGCAGGTTTCCCAAGACTGTACAACAACAAAAATTACATTTTCATATAGCACGTTTCCCGATGAAACTTTTTGAACACGATTTTTGAGAAAAAAAATGTTACAGGCACGAAATTCTATAAATTTTGTACAATTTCGTATAGTTCATACAGTCTTTATGGTACAAAAATGGGCATGAAAATTGAGGCAATCTATACAGTCAGTTTGGCACGGTTTTTTAGGCAACCAGTTGGCAGAAATCCTTACTGTAAAAATTCTGAATTTAGTCAATTTGTTGAGCACTATGGCTGAGATAAGTTTATATATGTTTTTATCGTACTTTCATTTTACTGCAGAAAATAAAATTCTCTCTCTCTAGAACAGGTTTTCCATGGAGGTTGTGGTTTTTCCTAGGTCATTTGACCAAAAATTTCTGATTCTAATTTTTATGTGTGACTATGTTTTTTAATTGCTTCTCTTTAAAAGTAGTAAAATTCTTCTTGTGTTTCAGTCATAAATTGTTAATGAGAAATGACTTAATTTGGAGTTGAGAATAAATTTGGTTGGGAATTAAACTATGATGAAAATGGCAGTTGAAACCAGGTTGGGAGAATGCTGAAAAAATTACAATGTATCAGAGCTTTGTTAGAGAAAGAGCAAACTTTAACATAGTAAAATATTTCAGACAGTAAGTGATTTCTTTTGTCAGTGGGAAGCACCTTGTTGAGACTTGAACTTTGCAATGAAAATGGAAACAAGACTTAGGTTGGAGGATATTCTTGATGTGTTAATTTTTATCAATTTTCTTAGATGATATCTTAAAAAAATTCATCACTAGAATATCACTGAAAGAACAACATGCACAAAAAGCATAAGAACATAAGAACACAAATATTTTTCTTCTGGGAAACCACAAGGGAGAAAACCCCGCAAAAATTCCTCAGTATAGATCTCAACCATAACAGTGTAAAACCTAGACAATTGCTTCTAACTTCTTTTTGGCGCACTAGTTCTTCTCTCTCTTGAAAACCTTCTTGAGTGAGTTAGTACAAATGAAGGGGATCGCCTCCCTATGTATATTCTTTTTTTGACTTGACCCATAACTTATTGGAGCCGATTTTAATAACTGACTCAGACAACTTGTCCAACTATACACCACAAATAGCATTTATTATATTGACACTTGGGTACTATTGAACCGACTTACATTTGGAGGTTTACATTGCATCCTTTAATGACTCTAACAAGACCAAACTCATCTCCAGAAGGAGAAATACAATACATCTATGATATCTTCTGAATATACACTATTTTAACACTCCCTCTTAACTAGGAAGGTATTCAACCGTAGTAGCAGCTGCTAGTATTACAACTGTACAATTGACTGGTGAAACTCTATATATCATAGGAAGTTTTGATACATCATCATACATCTTCATCATCAATCTCAGTTGTATCATATTCTACAATCATATGTCTTCAATCATCTTATTTTCATCTTCTGGACCATCTCTTTCAGCATCAGCATATGAATTTTGAATCATCTTATGGATCATCATCATCTGTTGCTTCATCTTCTGGACCATATTCTATAGTATTAGTATGTGAATACTGAAACATCATCATCTAAATCTCCAGTATGTGAATACTAAAAACATCATCATATGCTACTTTAGTATGTAAATACTGAACCACCATCATCTGCATCTTTAGTATGTAAATACTAAAACATCATCATATGTATCTTCAGTATGGGAATACTGAAACATCATCATCTCTATCTTCAATATGGGAATACTGAAACATCATCATCTGCATCAACAATATGTAAATACTAAAACAATCAACAACATCATTAGCATGTTAGTGCTAAAAACCAAATCATTTGTAGTTATAGATCATCATATGCATTACCGGCATAGAGATGTTGGGACATCATCATCATCAATATAGAGATATTGAATCTATCACATCAATCAGTGTAACAACACTGAAAACTATCTCAATAAGCATCTCAACATCTATTAGTCTATAATCTCAGAAATCATCAGTCAAGCATCTTAGCAATAATCTCAACAATCTTCAGTGTGACAACACTATAAACATATCAACAATCATCAGTGTAACAATATTGAAGCATACATATCAATCAATCATTTGTATAACAATACTAAAAATGTCATCAGTATAACAATACTAAAGCATACATCTCAATCAATCATCAGTATAACAATATTGAACCAACCATCTCAACAATCAGCACAACAATGTTGAACCAATCATTTCAGTAGTCATTAGTATAACAATACTGAACTAAACATATCAACAGTCATTAGTGTAACAATATTGAAGCAATCATTAGTATAACACTATTGAAAGAAAACATCTCAACAATCAATAGTATAGTAATATGGTAACAACCATCCTTCCATCTAACTATCTCGGAGCATAATCACAGTGAGTTCTTTGGTAGATCCATTCAGGAATTTTGTCTAAATTACTAACCCTTTCAAGCCAACAAGCCTAATTAGACAGATGGATCTTCCTAGGGACCAGCAAGCCTTGTCTTGGCTTACAAACCCACTTAGGTTAAGCTGATCTAGCCATACATACTAATCCCTCAAGGATTAACAGGCCTCGTCTGACTAACCCTCTTGGGCCAAACAGCCCTATCTAGAATTACCCTACTCCAAACTAAGCTACTCACCACTGCATCCTTCTTCCATCTACCGCCACTCTCTCTTTCAAGAGAGGTCATTTTGGACTACACCAATCTTTTCTCAAAAGCATTCAAACTTTACATGATCCAGAGGCTTCGTCAACACATCTGCCACTTGTTCCTCTGTAGGAACATACTTGAGCTTTACAGCTCCTTTCTGAACCATGTCCCAAATAAATTGATATCTCAATTCAATATGTTTTGACTTATCATGAAATACTAGATTTTGTGTCATCTTCATACAACAATGATTATCACAAATGATATCAGTAGCATCTATCTTTTCATCAAATAAACCAGCCAACATATTTCGAATCCATACTGCTTCACTACAAGCTAAACAAGCAGCAATGTATTCTACTTCCACTATGCTAAGTGCAATACTAGTATGCTTTATATTGAACCATGAGATCATGCCTGATCTCAAACTAAAACAACATCTTTAGGTTCTCTTTCTATCTTTAGCACTTCCTTCCCAATCTGAGTCTATGAACCCATATATTTTGATCTCACCATCATATGCATATTTGATCCCATAATCTAAAGTTCCCTTTAGATACCTCATCACATGTTTTTCTCCTATCAGGTGAATATGCTTGGGATTCACCATGTACTGAATTAGTGTGTTTACAACAAAACATATATCTGGTCTTATATTGGTTAGGTACATCAGTGAACCAATAATATGTCTGTACAAGGTGGCATCCATGGTTTTTGAAGTATCATTATTCAATAATTTCAAATTTGTTGTCATATGAGTAGTCATGGCCTTGTAATCTAACATTCCAAACCTATTTAGAATTTCTACTGTATATTTTCCTTGGTTTAGGAAAATCTCATCTAGATATTTACAAACTTCAAGACCTATAAAATAGTGCATCATTCCAAGATCTTTCATCTGAAATTATTCAGCAAGCTTCTTCATACATTCGTTGATGGGATTATCTTCTCCTTTCAAGAATAAATCATCCACATATAGCAGTAGTATCATAATCCCATCATCATCAACCTTATAGTAGAGGATAGAATATCCCTTACTCTTTGTAAATCCTAAACTCATTTGGAATCCATCAATTCTTCCGTACCATGCTTTGGGTGCTTGTTTTAGCCTGTACAATGCTTTCTTAAGTTTACATACATAAGCTTCCCGATCATTAGCCTTGAAACCTTGCAGTTTTTCAATATAAACTTCTTCTTCTATCAAGCCATTTAGAAATTTTGTCTTTACATCCATCTAATGTAACTTCCACTTCCTTTCGGATGCTAAGGCAAGGATATTTCTGATTGAAGTGTACCTAGCTACTGGAGAAAAGTCCTCTTCATAGTCAATTCCTTCCTTTTGGGAGAACCCTCTAGCTATTAATATTTCCTTGTACTTTTCTATACTACCATCTGCAGAATGCTTCATTTTGAAGATCCACTTCGAGGATACCACTGGCTTTTCTTTTGGTCTTGGTAGTATTTCCCACGCATCATTATTTATTATGTATTGGTATTCCTCGACCATTGCATCAACCCATTCCTTCTTATTTGTTTCTTCTTGAAAACATGTTGGTTCTTTATCAACTAGATCACTCATTAAAGCAAGATAACTGGGATATGATTTTGGATTCTTCCTTTCTCTAATGGTTCCTTCTAGGAATCCATGCCTTTTTGCTTCTTCAATTACATCATGATCCCAGGAAGAATTTCTCTTTCGAGAAATCATTTCACTGGGTAATTCTTCTGGTAAATAAGGTTTGGTCATATCATGATCCTCATGTATCTGAATTTCTTCTTCATTTCTAACTGGTTTAGCAATTTCTGGAACTTTGGGAGTTTCATTTTCCTCTTCATCTTCCTTATCTTTCTTTCACTTTCTGAAAGTTGTATCTTCGTCAAATGTGAAATATCTGCTAAGTTTAATCTAACAGTATCCTGGGATATAAATTTGATAGGCTTTTGACTAGTCACTACATCCTACAAACAATCCCTTATTTCCTGAAGGATCTAGATTTGTTCTTTTCTCCTTGGGAATATGAATGTACATGGGACAACCAAATATCTTTAGGTGACTTACCTCAAGATTTTCTCTAGAGAACATTTCTTCTGGAGTTTTGTTCCCAAGAGCACTATGGGAGATTCTATTATGTACATATATTGTTGTTCTGGAAGCTTCTTCCCACATGTACATTGGTAGATCTTGATCATGTATCATATATTTTACTACTTCCATGATAGATCTATTATTTCTTTCTACCACGCCATTTTGTTAAGGAGTATAGGTAATGGTGAGCTCCCTCTTAAACCCAACTTCCTTGCAAAAATCATTGAATTCATTTGAGGTGAACTCTCCTCCATTATCTAACCTCAAAATCCTTTTTTTTTAGAGAGATATTCTACTAGGGCCTTAAATTCTGTAAACCTTTCAACCACTTCATCCTTCTTTTTCAAAAAATATATCCAAGTCTTGCAAGAGCAGTCATCAATAAAAGAAGCATAGTAAACATACCCGCTTAACGAAGTTGTTTGCATTGGCTTGCATATATCTAAATGGATAATATCTAAGATCCCTTTTTCTTTGCTGTCACTTTTTGAATAGGGATTCTTAGTATTCTTTCCTTGTGCACATCCTTTTCATACTCCTTCGTGTTCTATCTAAATTTTTGGTAGACCAGTCACAGCCTTGCTTACTATTGGTAGAGATTTGTAATGAATATAAGCAAGAATTCTAGTCCAAAGCTCACATGGATTTATTGTACTAGTTGATAATGTTTAATTTTCATGTCCCTTCAGTTTGTAGAGTCCTCCTTCTTCAAATCCCATTTATACTACATCATCTATGGTCTTTCCTTTTGACCACATGAGTATTTTTTCATCTATGAAGGAAACTCTTAAACCTTTCTAAAGCTCAAATAGACAGGAGGTCCTTCTTTAGTCCAGGGACATGTAGGACATGTTTCACTTTAATTGAATTTCCAGATTCCAACTTATAGGATGCTTCTCCCATTCCTTTGATGGGATATTGGGAATCATATCCAAGCATTACTTTGTGTGGTAATTCCTTTTGTACAAGTCATGATAGTGAGTCCTTGTAACCTATCATGTGCTTAGATGCACCACTGTCTACTAACCAGGTGTCATTTCCTGGTGAGATTGATCCTGTTAGAGAAGATATCAGTACATATTCTTCATTGGATTCTTCATCCTTCTTTACTCCCTCTTCAACTTCTTGATCACTATCTTCAGTGGCATGAGCTTGGAATCTTTACATCTTTTTAACTCTTTCTGCTTTCATGGGACAGTTGATGGCAATGTGTCCCAACTTGTCACAAGTGAACCACTCATAATTTTAGAAGTCTTTCTTGGGCCTTTTGAACCCTTAATTCTCATGAGGATGATCATGACTCTTCCTTTTGTACTTTCCTTTGGCATGAGCTATCCAGGCTTGATCTTCATTTTCATTTAGCTTCACTTCTCTAGATGAAATTCTTTCTTCTTCTTGGACACATTCTTCCCATAGATTCCTGAATTTATTTAGTTTCCTTCTTGAATAGATTCCTTGGATAAAATATTCCCAATCTCTTGGAAGACCATTTAAGGTGGTCACCACAATTTCTACTTCCTCTATTGTATCACCAATGTCTTCTAGTTGATCCCTTATTTGATTTACTCTTGAAAAATAAGATTGCATGGTCTCTAATTTTTGAGTTCTTACACTTTTGAGGTGATTCCTCAGAGTCATTTTCCTTTTGATTTTTCTTCCTTCAATTAGAATTGAAAGAGCATCAAACATTTCTTTTGGAGTTTCCCTTGATGATACTTGAGGAATCAAGTTATCCTTGATGAAGTCAGCTATGATCCTTTTGGCTATGATCATATCCTTCTTATGCTTGGATTTAGCCTCCTCCTCTTCTAGTTCTTTCACTTCCTCCTTTACAAACTTGTCTAGATCATTCTCTTACAAGATGAGTATGATCCTATACTTTCATGCTCTGAATTTTTCAGCACCTTCAATATTTTCATCTAGCTTGGTGTTCTTATTCATCTTTAACAGAATGGTAAATTGAAATGGAACGAGGAAGATTACTTACTTCAAGAAAACAGTTCCTAGCTGACCTCTTTCTGGTTCACCTAGGGTTTGATGTAGAAACCCTAATTTCTCAACTAGAAACCCTAATAGGGTTGAGGGGTGGAAAAGATGCGCCTCCCAGAGGTGAGGTAGAGTGTAACTTTATTTTCTTGAGATTGATGATGGAGTCTCAGAAAAAACTAAAACCATTGTTTGTCTTGACAACAATAACTAGTCAAAAACTGAAACTTCTTGTATTTTGGATATGTCTTCACAGAAAGATCTGCTTTTAAAGGGAGAGTTAAGAGAGCCCTCTTTCCTAGCTGATCTGTTGAGGGATTTGTTCAGAATAAAAAACCCTAGCTGTGCAGTGCTTCCTTTCAGGGTGGCTCTGATACCATGTTAAGTTTTATTGATTTTCTTAGATGATATCTTAAAACAAATTATCACTAGAAGATCACTGAAAGAACAACATGCATAGAAAACATAAGAACATAAGAACACAAATATTTTCCTCAGGAAACCACAAGGGATAAACCTCGCAAAACTTCCTCAGTATAGATCTCAACCAAAGCAGTGTAAAACCCAGAAAATTGCTTCTAACTTCTTTCTAGTTCACTAGTTATTCTCTCTCTTGCAAAACTGCTTGGGTGAGTGAGTACAAATGAATGGGAGTGCCTCCCTATTTATATTCTTCTGTTGACTTGACCTCTAACTTGGTGGAGGTGACTTCAGTAACTGACTGGGCCGACTTGTCCAACCGGACACCACAAATAGCATTTATTATATTGACACTTGGGTACTATTGACCCGACTTACATTTCTAGGTTTAAATTCCATCCTTCAATGAATCTAACAAGACCAAATTCATCTCCAGAAGGAGGAATACAATACATCTAGGATATCTTCTGAAGCTACATTATTTTAACATGATGGGGCTGGGAATTTTGTCCACTAGAAATCTAGACTATCGCTTATATTGGAGAAAAACGAGTTATGGACTAAAGTGGTTAACAATACAACATCAAATCCTATTGTTGTTCCTACTTCCACCAATTCACAAGAAATTAATTATTTCAAAAATAAGGACATTAAGGGTATAAGGATCATTCTAGATGCAGTTAAAGATCATGTGATCCCACACATTTCTAGTAATACCTGTGCATATCATATGTGGGATTCTTTGACCAGATTGTTTCAAAGCTGAACCAAAAATAGGAAAATGGTTTTGAGAGAGAAATTGAAGAGTATCAAGATGGAAAAAGTTGAGGGAGTGATTCCCTACCTTACTAGGATCTCCCAGGTGAGAGATGAGCTTATAGCATTAGGGGAGGTTGTTCCTGGTTCTGAGCTATTATGAACAACTTTGAATGGGGTTGCAAGGCCTTGGGATGTTTTTGTGGAGGCTATAGTTAGCCAGAGAGAAATTTCCTCCTTAGGAAAGGATTTGGGATGATTTTGTTTGGGATGAAACTTGGAGAGGTATTGTGCAGAGCATCTCTTCTACCAGCAAGGAGGACGAGGCAAATGTGGCTTTGAATACCAAGGGAAAGAAGAAGTTCAAGAAGGTCCCCAAGAAGGGTGGGGCTAAGAAACAGTATGGACAGAAGAAGGAATTGAGCATTGTAAAGTGATTTTCTTGTTAGAATATTGGGCACTATGCTGGACAGTTCCCACAGAAGAAGAAGAACAAGCATTAGCAGACAGAAACTTTAGTAGAGGTTGAGGAGTTTACAACTAGATTTGATAGAGAGTTTTCTCTTTGTGATGGGCATGTTGATAGAGAGAGAGAGAGAGTTGTCTCTATATGCTGGGCATGTTGATATAGAGAGAGAATCCATCGTCACCAATGCATACATTGATATTGAGAGGGAGTATTCTTTATTGACTGGAAATTCTTTCAGTGCATCCACTACCAGCACGTGGTATATTGACAGTGGAGCTTTGAGTCACATGACAGGTGCTCGAGAGATGTTCTCTGATATTTCATAGGTAGGGATATATGTGGAGGTCAGTTTGGGGGATGACACAGTTTTCAGATATGTTGGACCGGGTACCATTATATTTCAGAGAGAGTCCATGAGTCACATGACTTTGAGGGACGTAGTGTTTGTACCTAGGATGAAGAAGAACTTGATATCAGTTTCCATGATCAATGATAGGTTTCTTGGGGTGTCCTTCCTAGATGGACATCTACATGTATTCCCCAATACTGTAGGACCATTTTCCTCTTACACCATTGGATTCAAATGTGGTAAGTTATACAAGCTCTTGTTTCATCCCTAGCATGCCTCGACACATAGCAACAGCAGTGAGCTTTGTGAGCTCTGGCATAGGATAATGGCTCATCTACATCATCCAGCTTTGAGGATTTTGAGATACATGGTTGCATATTTTCCTAAGTTCAACACTGAGCACAATGATGTATGCAGGGGGTGTGCTTTGGGAAAGTGCACCAAAACATTTTTTACGAGCAATGATAGCAAGTCGGCAGGAGTACTTGATTTGATACATTCTCACTTGTGTTGTCCTAAGTCATTTATTTCTCTGAGAGGTTTTGAGTATTATGTGGCATTCATCGATGACCATTCCAAGAAGACTTGGATCTACTTCTTGAGGAGAATGAAATATGAGGAGGTCTTGTAGAGATTCCATGAGGTCAAAGCTCTTGTGGAGAACCAGAATGGGAGGAGGATTCAAGCACTCAGATCTAATAATGGGGGTGAGTATACCTCTAAGGAGTTTGATCAGTATTGCAGACAGGAGGGCATTCAGAGACAATTGACAATACTATACACTTTTGAGCATAATGGAGTGGCATAAAGGAAGAACTGATCTATTGTTGGAGTAGCAAGAACCATGTTACATGATCAATCACTTCCTTTCTTTTTTGGGGAAGAGGAATGTAGTACAGTTGTTTACCTTCAAAACAAGAGTCCCCATCATTCCTTGGGGAACAAGAATCCTAAGGATATGTTCACATGAAAGTATCCTAAGGTGAGTCATTTCCATATACTTGATTTCCTGACTTTTTCACATGTCCCTTCTGAGAAGAGGACAAAGCTTGATCCCACAGAAGAGAGAGACATATTTGTCGAGTGTGATGAGACTTCGAAGGCCTTTTGCATTTATCTTCCTACTCTGAGGAAGGTTTTTGTGTGGTAGGAAGCAAGATTTGAGGAGGAGCTCTTTTTCAAGAATTCCATAGAGTCAGTGCAAGGAGAGCAGTAGGTTCCCACACCTCAGGTAGCTTCACAGGTACTTTCAGTACAGGTGATAGGTTCATGACTTTTTGGGTTACTGGACCATAGAGTATATGCATAGGATATTCAAGTTCTATGTATCATCTAACAGGTTCTTCAGGGATGGGTTTTGGTTCTTGAATCATAGGTTCACCATACAACGCTACTGAATCACATAGTTCATGAGTTGTTTGTTCACCAACTCCTGGTACATAGGTTTATGAGCCTTCTATTTCTGGGGGTTCCTAAGATGATGACAGACCAGTTTGCGAGAAACCTTTAGGGAAGAAGAATCCTAAATCGCTTCGGGAGACCCTGAAGGAAGATAACAAGTTTGAAACACCCAAGGAGCTAGTGAGGACTATAGTGATTCTAGATAGGTTGGGCATGGCCTTGGTTTCTAGTATTTTTTATTCAAATCCATCTACTTTTCAGTAGGCCTCTCAACATCATGTTTGAAGAGATGCCATGATCGAAGAGTACCATTCCATCATGAAGAACGATGTTTGGGATATTTTTCTGAGACTTGGGGGGAAGTCAGTGGTGACTTCTCATTGGATTTACAAGGTAAAGGATGTTGCATATGGTAGTGTGGAGAAATACAAGGATTTTTTTTGGCACGATAGTTTTCATAGGTAGACGGAGTTGATTATGATGAGACATTTTCACTAGTTTCTTGTTATACTTCTATTAGATCATTGATTTCCATTGCTGTGGAAGTGGGTTCGAAGATCCATCAGATGGTTGCGAAGATTACATTTCTCAATGGAATCATACAGGAGGAGGTTTATGTGGAGAAGCCTCAGGGGTTTTAGATTCATGGGAGAGAGTCTCATGTCTGTAGGCTAAAGAAATATTTGTATGGGATGAAGCAAGCTCCTCGAGCTTGGTATTCCAGGATAGATTCTTACTTATGATCAATGGGTTTTCAGAAGATTGAGGTTGATATGAATCTCTATTTCATCATGGTTGGAGATGATCCTCTCATTATTCTATTATATGTGGATGATTTATTAATCACAGGTGAGGAGAGACCTATTGCAATTTGCAAGAGAGATCTAGCTTCAAAGTATGAGATGACTAACATTGGGTTGATGCATTATTTTTTGGGATTGGAGGTTTGGCAAGAGCCTGGTCATATTTTCTTGGGGAATGGAAAGTATACAGTAGATATTCTAAGGATATTTTAGATGGCAGATTGCAGGTCGATGTCTACACCTATGGTCACCAACTGGAAGAAGCTTCATGCTTCTAAGGGAGAGTCGACAGATCCTACCTTATATCATCAGCTCATAGGTTCGTTGATGTATCTAGTCAACTCTAGGCCAGATATGTGTTTTTCGATGAACACTCTCAATTGGTTCATGGTGGAACCTGGGAGGGTGCACTTGGTTGCCACAAAACATGTGTTGAGATACCTTGTAGGTACAATGGATTATGGTCTAGATTATAAGAGATCAGATGAGGTGAGATTGATTGGCTTCATGGTTTCAGATTGGCCAGGAAGTGTGGTAGACTGAAAGGGTAATTCTGGATTTTGTTTCATTTTGGGGTTGATAGCAATGTCGTGGTTCAGTCGAAAGAAAAATTCTATTGCTTTGAGTTCTATTGAGGCTAACATGGTAATTAGTCAGGCTAGTTGTGAGGCACTGTGGCTTCACAAGTTATTGGTGGATTTATTTAATCATGAGCTTAGGCCTACAATGATTTACTATGACAAATAGAGTTACATCCAGCTCTCTGAGAATCCTATATTTCACCATAGGTCAAAGCATATTGAGATCACATACCATTTCATTTGTGATTATGTTCAGAGAGGAATTGTGGAGTTGCAGTACATTTCCATTCATGAGCAAGTTGCAGATATCCTGAAAAAGTCTCTTGGAAGAGGAAAGCTCATTCATTTCAAAGACAAGTTGGGTGTGGCACAGAACACCTTCCTTCATAAGATGGAGTGTCGATTTTTGTACCTAGGAAAGTGTTCCCCTGGTGATTTTTTCCTAAGTCATTAAAAGGGGAAAATTAAAGTGACCCTTGCAATTAATAATTTGAGATGAGTTTTAATTTTCACTTTAGAGAATAAAGTGACTTTTTGATAAATTTAAGTGACCTAAGTTAAATTAATTTGGAGAGAATTAAAAGTGCATTTAATCTCATGCATCCATCTAATTCACTTTGGGCCCTTGGATTAGATGATTATTCATCTTCCTCATTTAGACCCCAAAAATACAAGGGAAGGCATTTGAGTCTCATTCTGTTTTTCATGAGAGTTGGATAGCACAGAAGGAGAAAAAATTGCAGGCAGAGAGAGAAGAGAAGAGGGTGTGTTTCCCAAGACCATATAGCATCACAGATTACATTTTCGTACATCATGTTTCCAGAGGAAAATGTATGGGCATGATTTTGGAGAAAAATAATTTATGGGCACATAATTTCATACAGACTGTACAATTTGTGTAGTCCATACAATGGGAATGGAAATTGAGGTAATCCATATTGTCTGTACGGTACAAAAGTGGGAATGGAAATCGAGGCATCTTGTACAATCAGTTTGGAATGGTTTTTGAGGCAGTGAATTGGTAGAAATTTTGACTGTAAAATTTCTGAATTTAGTCCATTTGTTGAGCACTGTGGTTCAGATAAGTTTATCTATGTTTTTGCTATAATTTCATTTTATTGTAGAAAATTAAAATTCTCTCTCTATAGAACAGGTTTTCCCTGGAGGTTGGGGTTTTTCTTGGGTCATTTGACCAAAAGTTTCTTACTCTTATTTTTTATCTGTGACTTTGGTTTTTAATTGTTTCTCATTAAAAGTAGTAAAATTCTTCTTGTGTTTCAGACATAAATTGTTTATGAGAAATTAATTAATTTTTAGCTGAGAGTAAATTGGGTTGGGAATTAAACTATGATGAAAATGTTGGTTGAAACAGGGTTAGGAGAATGCTGAAAAATTTACATGAAGTAGGTGTAAGAGACTAAGGAAACACCAATTGTTGGATAATATCAAGAAATGTGATTTTTCTTAGTAGTCATTGGTGTATTTGGGGTATGTGATTGGTGGAGGGGAACTAAATATAGACCTTGCAAGTATGGATTCCATTATAATATGGTCGGTTCCTAGTAATGTCATTGAAGTTAGGATCTTTGTTTGGGAAACAAAGTACCTATGAAAGTTTATCGCTTCCTTTTTATGGTGGCTCACCACTCCATTCCATAACAATGAGTGATAAGAGTTTCCAGTGAGGAAATAATTAGAAAAAAAATCGATGAGATAAAATAAAATATTATTAAAACACCAATCTCATATTGCCTAACTTTCAAAATCCTTTCAAAGTGGAGAAAAATACAAGTGGGTATGCCATGGGAGTATTTTTTACGCAAGGAGGTGAGATAGTATACTATTATTCTTGGATGTTTCATGAGGGGTTCCTAAACTACCCCACCTATGATAAGGAACTCTATTCCTTGGTTCAATACTTTAAGAAGTGGTAGCATTATCTAATGGGAAAGGAACCAATATACACACAGATCACTAATGTAGTATTTGCAGGCCTAAAGTAAGCTGCAACAAACCATGTTACCATACATTACAAGTGGATGGGGTTTTTTCAACAATTTCATCTATTCCTCAAGTATAAGGAGGGAAGCACTAATAATTTTGAAGACATCCTTTCAAGGTCACCCACATCCAATATTAAACTTTTGGGGACTCTTATGTACATGGAACCATTTACCCGTGATGAAAACAAAGATGGATATATAGAAGGTGAGGACTTAAAGGAGTGTTTCAATAGATACAAGGCCAATTTCATATAGAATAAGGTGATGGTGAGGTTGAATATAAAATCTATAATGGGATACTCTACAAGCTAGGTAAGCTCTATGTTCCTAAGGGTGAAAGATTGCATCTTATTAAAGAGGTCCACACCTCCAAATTTGTAAGGATTTTTTATTTTGGGAAGACATTTGCAACCTTACAAAGGTATGCGTATTAGATAGGAATGCATGAAGATTCAACACAATGTATTAGAGGGTGCACACTCGGTTGAACCATCAAGCCCAAAAATAGAAAGCAATTCCTATACCATCTCTTACATTTACCCATTCAACCTTAAGAAATAATTTCCATGGCATTTATGAGTGGGTTAGAAACCACTAGGAAGGAACATGACTATTTATTTTTTGGTAGTCGATAGATTCCGAAAGATGTGTGTTCTTATGCCTTTCAAAAATACCATAAAAGGAAAAAACAACACACGTGTTCTTTGAGGAGGTCTAGGTGTGGTTTGGGATACCAAGGAGCATCATCTTAGAGATGGATTTCAGATTTCTTAATTCCTTTTGGTCCACACTTTGGAAGAATATTGATACTAAGTTAATATATATATAACATTCCATCCACATACATATGGATAGACATCGATAATCAATAGGAATTTGGTGTTAGTTTTAAAGGGTTACATTTATAAGCATTCAAAGAATCATGGTGAAAATTTGATCTATATTCAACACTCTTATAATAGAGTAGTCCACACTTCCATTAGTAGGTCACATTTTGAAATGTGTTTTGGATATATGCCACCTTCACTTATATATGTTGTATATGGACAATAAGAAGTGAGGTAAGACCCCACATGTGCATTATTAGGAGTTGAAAAAATCATTTCTAAGATCAGAAAAGTCCATTTGCAAGTACATGAGACATTACTGAAGTCACTATAAAAGTACAAGACCAGACATGATTGAGAAATGATTCAAAGTGGGGGATATATTTTGGTTACAATTGAATAAGAAAATACTACAGGGTCCTAGTAAGAAGGTCATGACTCTCTGATATGGCCCTTTTGAGGTATTGGAGAAGGTGGGAGGTAACACCTATAGACTCACTCTATCGTCGTATAAGCACATTTACTCAGTATTGAATGTGTAAATTTGAAACTCTATGGGCCTTCCATGTTAGATGAGGAGGAGGAAAGGCTACTACATACCATAGAGGACTTAGCACCTGATGCTCAAGAAGAATTGGAAGAACATATATTTTTGTAGAAGAAGTCTAGAACTACTAGACATGGGAAACATGACCTTTGGCAAATTGGGTTGAAAAGAAAACTTCAAGGCAACATTAAATGGTAATTCAAGGAGAAGGTAGAGGACAATTTTCCTCACCTCATTTAGTAAGATATTTTGGGGGGAAAATGCTACCAAAATAGGGAGGTATGATCTAAAATGGATCAACATATAATATGTCATCTATTTTGGTGCTTTCTAGGTTGAAAAATTGGATGAATTGGTTTATAGGGCTTGTTTTAGGTGTAGGTCTTACTTTTCATATTTGGGGTCCAATACCTTATGAGGCTTGTTTGAGGGATTAGATGATGTTTTAGGGGTCAAACATCTGTGAGCATAGCTCACACTCCCTCGACGTTGTTATACACTATGAGACCTTTGCAATTGTTTATCCTAAATTATGCTAACTAGACTACAAGGTAGCAGGGTTCAGGCACCTCAGAAATTAAGGATTGTTTTTGTTGTTTTGTGGATAACAATATAAAATCCAAGAATATAAAAATAGCTATAGAGAAACAAATATCTAAAAACAATAAACATCTGATAATATATGTATAAGGACAAGATTTTAAAGAAAAAATAATAGTTCAGTTGTTCAAGATATAGGAGATAGGTTCAAATCATATAAGCACAAAGAATAAATAAACAATTAATTCACCGCATCATATGTAAAAATTTAGGTGCTCAAAAATACATTTCAAACATTATTTAGCAGTAATAGTCACTTTCCAACACAGGCATCTATGTAGAATAAATCCATATAAATAAAAATGCAGACAAAGGTTCAAACAGAACCACAAAATATCAAAACAAAATATAGTTTTAAACCTAGCTCCAAATAGATAATAAAGTCATTCATTCAGTAAAGAATTTCTTACACAGACATAGTATTGCAAAACTGTACATAGGTTCCCATCATATGTCAACCCTCATGTCTCTCCTTTTGTTCAAACAAAATATTACAATATATAAGAAAAAGGTAAGATTAAAAGTTTGTTTGTAGATCCACCTTTTAAGGATTTAACTTCCAAAAATAGAAAATTATCTATCTTAAAACATCTAATTCAGCTAAATATGACAAGTGTAAAATCTATACTAACTTAGACATCATATCAAAGATCTCTAGCTACCTCAGCTAGCGTACCTAGTCCATTCAACACATTTGCCTTCCTTTGTAATCTGTTGCACTCCTTGTGCATCTGAATTAACCTCCTTTGGATGTCCCAATCAATGGAAGTATTGAAACTATATCTTCTAATTCACTTAATCTCTCAATATAAAATATTTCATTAGGTTGTTTGTGTCCTTTGTTAGTCAATACCATCTGTTTTATCTAAAACATTGATACTACATGACTCACATTTGCGACACCATCACTCTGAGGATCCCAATATTCCTGAGATGTAGACTCTTCTTCATCACTACATATTTCAAAGGAACATGAATCTGTATCTTCAGATAATTTTTTATGTTCCCAAAGAAAATCCTCCTCCAAGACCTCAGAGGAATATTCCTCATCCATCTCCTTGCCTCTAATATCCAAAGATTTAGTGGCAAAGATGTTATTTCCTTTCTCTATATGATCTCCCTTCACTCCCAATTGTTTTACAATTCTATCATAATCTGTTGGTTTATGAATATGTTCAGAGACATAGTTCGAAGGAACTACAATTTGTTTCTTTTTCTTGTATATATTATTCAAGTCTACAAAAAGGTTTCCAATATTTTCCATCACCTATCGATTTTCCTCCTCCCTATTCTATATCAAATATTCTAGTTTGCTTTTACTATAGACCAAAATAGGTTCAAAAGAGGAATCCTCATTTCAAAATTAACTCCGACTATCCAAAATAGATTCCAAATTTGATAATTGACAGGAAGCAGCACCAGTTGTGGAACTACTAATGAACAATGGTATTTTCTCTCTTATCTCAATAATTTCCAATAATCTTATAAGCACTTGAAGCTATTGACCAGCTCGAGAAGGGGAGTACAAACATGTTTCAAGAAACAGGGAATAGAAACTCCATGGTGCACCTTTATAATCAGGACAGGAAAATGATTTGCATGTCTTTCTCCAGCATTTAAAATAGGCCCCATATTTTTTGAAGCCTCAACAATGAACTCATTGTATGGATCCTTCACAACTGTCTGATAAATCCATCATTTTATAAAACAAAATTATGGTCAACAAGCACGAGAAAACATAAAATTTAGAAGTTCACGATGAATTGGGTCATCCTCCCGAAGCTAATTATAGAGGTAAGTCAGCAAAACTTCTCCTCTAGGAAAACCCTTGTTATCCATGTTATGTTCAACACATGTCGGCTCTGAACAAGATTTTTTATTTGTCAACATATAGATAGCTCCCAGTGCTTGAATGTGATTTATTAACTCTCTGGTATGCAAATAAAGATCCAAAAGAGTAATTTCATGATAAATCACACCAGTCAAACATCCTGCTACTAGCAAAGACGAGACCTACAATTCGTGGTCATTTTTCCTATAACAAAAAACAATAGATATAGTCAATGTATTGAGAGCAGCCAAATATCCTTGCAAAATGCACTTTAGAGTAGTAGAAAAGGATTTATTCACAAGGCTAAAGGGTGGATATGATGCCATATCCTTCTTAGTAACAATTTCCTCATTTAAAATCGAGCAATTTTCCTTATACCCTTTTGACCTTTTGTGTTTTCTTCTTCTCCTGAATTTGCTTCCATCTCACTCATTATATCTCAAATTTCCAACCTTCGCATTTACCTTTGACCCTATTTCTAAAAAAATAGTCCACAAATTCACCTAGCTAACAACGGATTCGACTAGCATCAGCTATCACACAAAGAATTTTTCCCAATGCATTTATGCTAGATGATCTGAGCCACAAACTTGGAACCCTATGAGAACTTCTATCAGTTGGTTGAGAGTAGAATTCCTTGGAAATATTCTCCAATTTGTCAACAGCAGAAGAAAAATCTTGCAATGCATAGAGGGAATACCTAACTAACATTGACTCTTCTGCAACTGCTAGAGGTGGAGGTTGCAAAACATAACATGAAACCCTATTTGGATATCAATCATCATTTCACATCAAACTGATAGGGTACATAGAATTGAGTTCGAAGTGATATTTGAATATGGAGCAGTATTATTGCTCTTCTAGGTGTAACTCAGAGCCAAATGTCGGTTGTAAGCTGAAACAAACCCCAAAGACTGAACAACTTCATTATTATTTGATAACCTTGCACATAACCCTAACCTTGGCAAGTTGGCAGTGCACATGTGCATGAATGATGAGATGAGCTACCAACTTGTATTGAAATATAGGATACTAAAATGTTTAACCCTAACATTGCATTCATTTTTTTTATATGAAAAGACACTTATTAATATACTAGGAGCTTAAGTCTTAAACTAAAATATTTGTAAAATGCAAATAGATATTTAAAAAGAAACCAAAACAACCCAAAGATAGGAGAATAAGAAAATCAAAGGGGATACAATTTTCTAAGGTAGAAAGATAGGCCTATGGAAAATAATAGATAGATCTAGGACAAACTGTAGATCAAGTGCCTTTATTTATTTCAACTACTACTAATTCATTGGGATATGGAGTCATTTACCAAATCTATGCAACCTTTTCAAACTCTAAACACATACCTATGAAGTGACAAAATACTGTTGCAAGCCAACGCACTGAAAAGAATCTACATGCTCGTATGGTGAGGTTATTCTTCCACATAATCCTACTTCTAATCAGTAGAAAAAAACTAATCATGTGTAATCATACTTCTAGTGAAGCCATAATAGCATATAACCAATTCTAACAACTTCTTGAAGGTATATAGAAATCAAAGAAGAATTTAACATCTGAAGCAAAAATTTAATTTGCAAAGAATATTCTAATTTGATTCCAAATTCTAGAAGGCTGAAACTTTTAGATAACCATGAGTCCATGTAAATGGCCACTGGGTCCTCCCAATTGTGCTGCATTTCTAGATGATACAAAAGGTCAAATTTTTCATGTATAATGGACTGAATGTCTTCATGAACTTGCTCATTAGATTATGCCATATTACATATATCTGGATCTTGATTTTTAAGATCATCAACATATTCTTCTAAAATTGGTATTGCCTAGTAAAACTCTAATGACAAAGATGAAGTTTTCTGAAAATTATCACCAGCATTATGATCTTCAAACAAACATGGACTAGCTTTTGTATTATAATCATCATTACAAGAAACATTTGAATTGGTGCCAAATGCATCCAAAGTATT
Source organism: Pseudotsuga menziesii (assembly GCA_001517045.1). Taxonomy (NCBI): domain Eukaryota; kingdom Viridiplantae; phylum Streptophyta; class Pinopsida; order Pinales; family Pinaceae; genus Pseudotsuga; species Pseudotsuga menziesii. The sequence goes on from LPNX010289901.1 coordinate 2,606,335, forward strand.
ATTGTCATCAATTTTAATATCCTCCTGCTAAAAATCCTCCTGTTGTAAAACAGATTTAGCAGAAGCTATATATGACAATCAATCATCCTTTTTTTCCTCAATATTATCCTCCCTTTCCTCTTTACTACTAGAGGAATCTGCTACTGAACTTTTGAACATATAATGCATATCCCTCACAACAAATCTCAAAAAGACATTCAGCTGGGTAAATCTTCTTGTAATATGAATAAAAGGAATCATGAAATACTTTGAAAGAGGAAATACTAGAAGGAGGAAGAGATTTATACCATTTCCTAGCATAACCATCCAATGAATACATGAACATTTTCATTAATACATCTTCATGATGTATACTAAGTTGATCCATGTATTGATGAAATTTAATTACACGATGTGATGGATTGTCCTCTTCTTGTTACACCCAAATCTCGTCATCAACATGTAATAAGATCCTAAACATCCATGTTTTCCCTCATTCCAGAAAATTTAAGTGAAAACTTTGATTCAGATGTCAAATTTGCATATCAAAACCTAGAATTGCTTCTACCCTTAAGCTTATGAGCGATACCTTCTTCAGCACCGCTTGAGTTGTGTTGAAGACAGGTGGTGGCACCACCTTTTCTCTTTGTTTGAAGAGAGGTTTTTCCCTAGCATTGCTTTGTCATCAAGGAGCAGGAGTGGTTCCCTTGGTAAAAATTGAAAAAGAGAGACTTCATGAAGCGTCTAGATCAAAATTTTCATGGAATACCTTATCCCTATTCACCTAGGTCAGTTGAGCTCGAGATCCATGCTTTGGGGATCTCCTATCCACCTCACCCACCAAAATTTCAACCATCTCTGTCCATTTGAGGCCTATATAAATAGGTTCATACCCCATGGTTGAGGGGAGAGCAAAGTCATGCTACCATTTTGACATTTTGGCCTGATCCATTAAGAGTGAGCATAGAGGAGCAAGTTGGAGCTATTGGGGATAAGATATCAGTTTTGTGGAGGAGTGCATCAACACTAAGGCACATGTTGTAAACTCTTTCATTATTTATCAATGAAAAGTTGGTTTTCTTCCCATATACTTGTTATGTGTAATATTGCATGTTTATTATCGAATTCCTTAGTCACCAAAATAGATCTATAGATGATGTTCTGTTACTTTTGATCTTTTGTGTTTTGATGTGTTTATGGGGGTATTTTATTGGAGATCTTTCGCCATACATGAAGAGCCACATCATTCCATTGGAAGATTGCATTCCAGATGTCTATAGTTTCTAGGAGAAGTTCCCCAACCTTGTTGTGAACTATTTGTTCTGGATCTGAACCATTTAGACCAGAGGAACAGCTTCTATCTACAGAAGGTGCAAAATTCCTAACAACAAATCTGGTGACCATACTGGGGAAGAGCTTCAGCAGATATGATCTTCATTAGCCTTTGAACACTTGTCTGAATCCAAGCTCTAGCTTCTTATCATTTCAATCAGATCTACCATCTGACCTAATTAGGTTTTGGGTTGATATCATCAGATATTTTCAGATCTGAGCCATCCTGACTTTTTATGCTCTTTAGTACTGTTGATTCATCTTTTTTTATGTTGGTTTTCCAATATTTCACTTTGTTTTTTCGCTCTTATTATGTTTTGGACACTTGCGGGGAACCACATCTGTGCAGTGATCTATAAGCGGTGCCACTACCTATGCGTAGATAGAAAGAAGTGGTGCCCCCTCTTGTGAGAAGTTAGAAGGAAGTGATGCCTCCTCAAAAATTCCCTGTCAACAACCCTCTGCAAGTGGTGCCAAGTAGGTTTTTTCCAGGCCTCTATTTTTTCAAAAAATTTAAAGGAATTTGTGGTTTTTGGATTTCTTGTCTTCAGTTGGCATTGTCCAGGCTTGTTTGCAAATACCTAAGTGTCTGAAATTTGAAATTTTTGATGTGGTAAATGCTTGTTTGTTAGAATCAAAAGGCTAGGCTAAGTTCACCATTATTACTTCTTGTAAGTTTGGTTATTTTGAAAGGAGTGCTTTGAAGCCTTAGTTCAGTTAGATCTCTTCCTAGTATTGGATAATACTAAAAATAAAGACTCATTTGATTGGTTTACTTGTTTCCATTTTTACATTAAGTTAGTGGAGGACTTCTTTTTACTCTGAAAAAAGAAATTTTTTTGGTTGAGATTCATTTATATTGTTGTTTGAGGACGAATTGTTGGACCTCTGACCAGCCTCATAAGATTTCAGATATCCATTTTTCTTCCCTTTTCTTCATATTGTTATCTCATCAAAAGAAAAAATATTAGTAGTTTTAAATTAGATCTTTCCAGTTTAATAGAAAAATTGAAAATATATTGGATATGCCTCTGAGTGCTTCTTGTCTTCCTTCTTAGACAAGAGATCTTACCCTATCTTCTTGCTTTCAAAATATTTGATTTGAATAAGTGTTGATTGCTTGTATTCTCATAAAAGAATTGTTTAGTATAGTTGTTTGAAGAATTTTTGGTTTCAAAGAAAAATTGAAAATAAAAATACTCTCTCTCCTTCCTATAATTAGGCATACTCTAAATGGTAAGGAGAATGAACTTGCATCTCATATTTGCATGGTTTTACATTTATGTCAAAATTTCATAAATTCACCTAATTGCCCACTTTAAAATTAACGATAGTTATAGGTCTAAAATTGTATATAAATTTGAGTGATAGTTTAGAGATGTGTTCGGGCATCGTAAAATGTAGGAGCTGTCGTTACTTGTTCGCACTGCAACCCAGGACTCGTGCGGTTCTTCCACATACTGTTGGTATATCGAAAAACCTTTCACATACCCTTGAGGTATATAGAAAGGTACTTCACGTACTCGATTGTATATCGGAAGGCCCCTTGTGAACGGTTGTGCATTAGATAGCGCTACTACCGATTTGAGCTCCCACGTACCTTATGTATATCGAGAGAACCAACTAGGATACCTTTTCCATCTAAGAAAAACCCGTTGGTCATCTTGTGTGGAGAAATACACCAAAAAAAATGATTCAGGGAGATTACTATGCACATACCCTTGTGGTATATCGTGAGTTGCACCTGCTTGACAATCCTGGTGAGAGACCGACTATTTGAGCTCATCCTATCATTTAAGTCTGCTTGTTTTCCTGTAGCTTGAGTAGGAGAATTTTTTGTGTGTTTTTTCATAGTTTTGAGACCCTAGGTTAGTTTAGTAACTGATACAGTTTCACTGAGTTTCTGTTGAGATGATCCAGAAGGAATCAGGGCTTGCCACCTGATTTTCGTCCTGTTACGGGAGAAAGTCCAATGGAATCCATCGACCAAGGAGCTACAACTAGTTCCCATGAGGAAGAAAATATAGTTGTAGAAAGTGGATACCAATCACTTCTTATATTAATCCCTTGGTTCAACAGCTTCCTATGGCTGATACTACCTTTCATCCTCATATGGAAGGTCGTACTGATAGTCTTGTTGCACCTGAGTATGGCCCAGATGCTCCATTTTGGAGAAATTCCATGGTTTAGGCCATTTCCTCATTCGGGGTTAATAGAACCTCTCCTGAACAAATTTCTCCAGATGAAGAAGAATATAGACAAATCCAAGCATCTATTCATCATGGACAAAATTTTCAAGAGAGAATGCAAAGGCTACATGGATTTTTGGCCGCACCTGCACCTCATACTAAAACTATATCAGCTAGATTACCCTGTAATATAGATCCTTGGCCTATGGCTAAAATTAGAGATTCCACTGATGGTCATCCATCATATGGTGAGACTTCTCACAATCCAGGTCAAACCTCCAATTCCGCTCCTACAATTTTGAATTCTAGGTCTGTCTCTAGTCATCCCATACTTTCTATGGTTGGGGGGGAACCTTTAGTTCCAATAGTGTATGTACCTTCTAACACCATGGGGAAACCCCTGGCACGACCTACATTAACCACTAGTGGAATTGTTACTAATAATATGCAAACCTATACTATAGGACAATCCATAGTATATGTACCTCCCACCAACACAAATGTGGTAAACCCTCCTTCAAGTTCAAGTCAGCCCTTAGTGGCACAAACTACAGTTAATCAACCCTCATGGTGTTATGGTTACCCAACAAATCAAATTCCTATAGGGAACATGAATTATCAACATACCCCTATAGTAATGTCCTATACTATAATTCCATACCCTGGGAATCCATTTACACAGTGGGAGAAACCCAACTGGTCTTACATGTCAGCGATGGGAGGAATACCTATTCATACTGCTGGAGGTGCCATAGGAATACCTTATGGAGGTCCTCCCCAAAGAGGGTTGGGTGGTCCTCCTCCTAGTGGTCCTAAGGGTCTCAATGGTCCTCCTCCTAGTGGTCCTGGGGGTCCTAGAGGTCCTCCTCCTAGTAGTCCCGGGGGTCCTCGTGGTCATGGTCGTCCCGGGAGTCTTAGAATTCCTCTCCCTAATGGTCCTAATGGTCACGGTGGACCTGTCATCCCTAAACCTAATGGTCCTAATGGTCCTGGTGGCTCTAGAGGCCCTAAGCCTCGAGGTCAATCTTCGAGAAGTACATCATCTCATCAAACATTTCAACAACCTGTATATCAGCCAACCTATGGCCCTACTAGTGGTTACTTGCCTTATCAATACTACCAGTACATGAAACCCAATCATCAGTTACCTTTCCTAGCAACTTTGGACTTACCCGATTTGTCCAAGTTGATTAATGACCCCATTCAACACAACCCTTCCTGGCCTACTATTCCAGTCAAGTTACCGTCGAACATTCCAAAGTTCGATGGTAAGTAGGGAGATGATCCCAAGAATCATGTTATGACTTTCCATCTATGGTGTTCATCCAAATCCTTGATGGATGACTCTATTTGATTGAGACTCTTCCAGCACACTTTGACCGATACTGCCGCGAAGTGGTATATTGAACTTCCATGAAATTCATTTGTGTATTTTAGTGCATTGGCAACTATCTTCCTCACGCACTTTTAGCTTCCCATTCATTATGAAATGGGTACAGACATTTTTTCCTCTCTACATCAAAACACCTCCACACACATATCAGATCGTATCCATGAGTGGAGAAGGAAGAGAAGGTTCATTAAAGATCCTATCCTGGACCAACTCTTAGTTGATTGGTTTACGAATTCTTTCTGCCACCCATTACCCGAGATGTGGCTATGGGTCATGTTTTCACTGAAGAGAAGGATATCAATCACGCTCAGTATCTGGACTTGGTGTATTCCCAATACAAAAATTTGTATGACCTTGTTCCTCAAGCTCCTCATCCCAGAACAGACCCGGCTAAGCCACCTACAGAAACTCCCGTCGATGAGGTTATAGGTTCAATCCAGACCCTGTCAACGGAAAAACCTACCAAGAAACCCAGTGCTTCTACTAATGCTCCTTCTAATCCTATGGTTTCCACTGAGGTGAATGCTATTCAAAGTATGCAATCATCTAGTAAGAATAAAAGGGGAAAAGGTAAAAATAAAAAACCCAAAAACCAACAGGGAAATCTCAAGCCTACGGCCCCAAAAAACAACAATAAAGGAAAAAGGAAAGACAAATATCCCTTCCTATTGTGTGGTGGTGATCATTTCACGAAGCAATTTCCATGTTGTGATGAAATGAATAATTTTTTAAAGCGTAGCCCACCACCAACAGTTCTTACTGATCCTTTTTCTTCTCAGCAACAACTGATAGATCACATTTCCAATCAGGGAAATTCTAGTTCTAAAGAGGAAGTATGAATGATGTCATCGAAGTATGAATGATGTCATCGAAAATTGTTAGTTTAACAATTTGTAGTCAGTCATATGACAAGCTTGAGGAGAAGAAAAATGAAAATCCTTCTCCAGATAAAGCTCCTCCCACTGGTTCTCCCACATCCTTGTCTAATTGTCCCGTAACTATCAAGAAGCCTAATCTCGACATGATTTTGTGTCCACCCAAGAGTACTCTAAGGAAATATATTTTTAATCCCAATGCCCGAGCTGCACAATTATATAATGTTGTTGAAGACCTCGCTCAGGCACCATGTGCAATTTCTACCTTATAAGTGCTCCAAAGTTGTCCTACGTAATGCAAATTAAAACTTGTTAACTACCTGAGGAGCCTTGGACCCAAATAGCATGAATTTGATCCATTTCAACATATATGACTACAAATATATACTTCCTCACCAACTTGCTTTTCAGATCTTAACAAAATTAGTTGGGAAAAATATCTTTAGGACTATTCTAGATGAAGGCACTTCAACCTTAGTATTGTCTCTATCCTATTGGAAAGCCATTGGCTCTCTTGAACTTATGAGATCATCGACGACCCTAAAAGCCTTATATGGAAGAGGTTTCCAACCCCATGGTATCATGCCAGGACTTTCAGTTGAGCTAGGGGGAAAAACTATTTCCATTCAGGTGGAAGTAGTGGATGCCCCGTTAGACTAAAATCTTCTCTTAGGAAGAAATTAGTTTTATGCTATGACCGTTGTTGCTTTGACGGTATTTAGAACTCTCTAGTTTCCACATTTGGGAATGATTGTGACAATTGATCAACTTGATTTTTGTAAGCCATATGTTACTACCCCCACAGCGAATAACATCCCTATGCTAGTTTAGTCCCCTCCTTATCAGTCAATTGGGGTAGGTATGCTGAAAGACTCCACCCTTATGGTCATGTTCCCATTAGCTCCTTCTAGCATAGAAATTACAACCATCAATATGATCTCTTCATTTGGATATGATCTCAAGGGTAAGCAATTTGTTAATTCATCCTCCCGTATCTCGCATGAAGCAGTTTATGATGCTATCCAATCTATTTCTAATGCCCATATAGATCATCTTCATCTTGTGGCTTTGGATCCTTACCACCTTCCCTACTTGTTAGAACCCTCTCTTCCTACTATGGATTATCTCTCCCAGAATTTTCCATCGGATGAGTCCATCATAGAGATCATGAGTATGAATGAATCAATATGGGAGGATCATCATCACATATCCTCGTTCCTCCCCAACACCAGTTCGGTAGATAATGATTTTGTATCTCTCGTGGGTACTGATATTGTCGACATTCCACAAACACCTGTGTTGTTGCAAGATTCTGAATCTGAAGGCAATCTATGCAACATTACTAAAACTACTCCAATCGACATATCAGTTAAGCCTGGAACCATTGAACATCTTCACGTAGGGAAGAACTATTCAATGGAAGAAACTGAAGAATATAGAGCACTTTTCAAGGAATTCCAAGATATTTTTTCCTGGTATTATGAAGAAATGCCCAGGATAGACCCATCTATCATGGTCCATGAAATCAAAACCTATCCCACAGCCAGACCAGTCAGGAAGAAATTGCGTCAAGTCCATCCCCGAAAGGCAGCGGCTATTAAAGATGAAGTTGAAAAACTTCTGAAGGTAGGATTCATCTATCCTATACCCCTAATGGAATGGGTATCTAAAATCGTTCCTGTGAACAAAAAGAAGGGAACCATTAGAGTCTGCATCAATTTCTGAGACCTCAATAAAACTTGTCCTAAGGACAATTTTCTGAATCTACACATTGATCAGATTATCGACAACTATGCCGGAAGTGTCATCTTCTCATTCATGGATGGATTTTCTGGCTATAATTAGATTGAGATATTTCCTATCGATCAGAACAAGAGGACATTTATATGTACATGGGGAACCTTCACCTATAGGAAGTTACCCTTTGGTCTCAAGAACGCCGGAGCCACATTCCAGCGTGCTATGTCCTATGTGTTTCACGACATTAAAAACATCATGGAGTCATACGTTGATGACCTCCCAGTGCATTCACAGTAATGGGAAGACCATCCTCAACATCTTAGAGATATTTTCCTGAGATGTTGCCATTACAAAATACGGCTGAATCCACACAAATGTGTTTTTTGCATTGAGACGGGATGTCTCTTAGGATTTTTGGTTTCTAAGGATGGCATCTGGATTGATCCACTAAAGATTGCTACTATACTCACCCTACCTTCCCCAACAAACATACTTGAGCTCCAAAGTTTGCAAGGGAATGGAAACTTTCTTCGTCGTTTTGTTTGTAACTTTGCTGAGAAAACACACGGTTATATGCATCTTCTCAAGAAGGATACTCCATTCTTCTAGGATGACCAGGACTAGTGAGCCTTTGATAATATTAAGCAAACTCTGACTCATTCACCCATTATACACCCCTCATATTATTCAAAGGATTTTCTCTTATATGTTGTTGTCTCTACTAGTACCATCGAAATGGTTCTAGCCCAAGAGTATCAGAATGACCAAGAACACGTGATATACTATAATAGTAAGAATCTTCTCGATTCTAAAACTCGATACTCGCATGTGTAGAAGTTAGCATTGGCTACGGTCATTGCTGTCCAAAAATTAGTTCATTACATATTGCTTCGCACTACCATGGTATTTGCAGACCAAAACCCTATGTACTACATCCTGACTCGTTAGGTGCTAGGGGGAAAATACTCCTGTTGGATTGTCATCCTGTAGGAGTTTGACCTTGATTTTTCCAAATCTACTTCAAAGAAAGCATTAGTCTTTGCAGAGATGATGTGTGACCTTCCCTGTGCTTTGATGGATTCTAAGCCTAGTGATTCATTCCCGAATGAATTTCTATTCCTTATCAACATGACCAACCTATGGTATGGAGATTTAATCATTTATCTCTAGACATAGATATTTTAGCCTGATATATCTCATGATGATTGTCGCCACATCCGTCACCATGTGAAATACTACCTTATCCTGAATGATACATTGTATAGGCATGGTATAGATTCCATTCTTTGATGATGCCTCACCCATGAAGAGGCTGAACAGGTTCTCAATGAATACCAATCTAGAGCATGTGGCAATCATCTTTCTTGGATGGCTACATCCCAGAAAATCCTTTGCGTTGCCTATTTCTGACCCTCAATATTCAAAGATTGTCACGAGGTTGTTAAGAAATTCCCACCCTGCCAACATTTCTATCTGAAAAAGCACACCCACCCTACTCTGTTACATCCTGTCATTGTCATTGGCCCTTTCACCAAATGGGGGATAGATTTTATGCATTGTAAGCCTACCTCACCCGGGGGGCATGGTTACATCATTGTAGCCATGGATTCTTTTACTAAATGGGTTGAGGCTATGCCTGCATATGCAGAGGATGGTAATACTTATGTTCTCTTCCTATTTAATCATGTAATAGCTAGGTTTGGAGTTCCACATTCCATAGTCACTGATCATGGATCAAATTTTCGGAATCAGATGATGGAAGAGTTAAGTTCCAAGCTGGGTCTTCTCCATGAAAACTCAACTCCCTATTATCCGTAGGCTAATGGTCAGGTCGAGGCCATTAACAAAGTCTTAAAAACTAAGATGTGTTGGATGGTTGGAGATCATAAATCTAACTAGCACCAGACTCTCTTTTCCTCTCTTTGGGCTTATAAGAATTCAGTGAAAACAACAATTGGTTTTACACCTTTCCAGCTAGTTTACGGACTAGAAGCTATCCTACCTATGCAGTTTCATATTCCGTCTTTGAAACTTTCCATTGAACTTCTCCCCAATGCTTCCACTGAGGAAGAAATATTTTTATACCTAAACAATCTTGACAAAACTGAATGAAATGTTTCCTTAGTCAATGAGGCACATAAGAAATGCATCAAGGAGTAGTATGATAAATCTATCCAACCTCGTGTTTTTAATGAAGGTGACCTAGTTCTAGCCTACAATCAGAAACATGATAAACTAGGAAAAGGGAAGTTTGAATCAATGTGGTATGACCCTTTTATCGTTTCCAAGGTTTTAGAGAAAGGGGCCTATGAGCTTGTATATTACGATGGAATCCCCTTCGAGCAACCTCGCAATGGGTTGTACCTGAAGAGGTATTATTCTTAGATCACTTGTGTATGGTACCTTGTATATATGTACATTTTTTACTTTCAGAGTGTTTTAGTATTTTCAATATGGTTTTGAGTTTAGTGTCCACACTGTTTATACCATGTTTTGGCTATGCAAGTCAGATGCCCTTTTATGGATTCGCTGATGGTTCTTGCCATCATACCATAAACTTTGCTTCAGCTACTTGGGTTGTGTATTCCCCTACACATGATCTAGTCAGTTCAAGAGCGTTTTGTATTGGTCCAGCTACCAACAACATCACCGAGTATCAGGCAGTAATAGGTTTACTGGCTAAAGTTTCATCTTAGGAAATTCGTTATTTGGTAGTATTCATGGACTCTCAGTTAGTAGTTTGTCATTTGAACCATGTCTATGCCATCAGAAATCCCATAATTCTCTGCCTCTTCCAGAGAGTGCATCTACTAGAAAGATCATTTGAGGTCATTATTTACAGAAATATCCCTAGGACAAACAATGCAGTTTCTAATTCATTAGCAAACTATATCCTAGACTGGTATATTTCTCATTCATAACTTGAAATTCAAACATGGTTCATCATATTGTAAATAAACAGTAAATAAAACATAAACTCATGTAAATACATTTTCCATTTGAGATGTATAAACACCAGTAACAGAGTTTGTATATATATATATATATATATATATATATATATATATATATAAAGCTTTTACAAAAAAAGGTCACGAGACCTCATCTGAAGCATGGTGGCTTTCAGGAAAATACAACATCATACAAAATACTGAAGTTGTATCAGCTTTCAGTAATACATCATGAAGGACATCATCTAATGATGATCATGGTAACACATGATAGCTCGTACTACTCTACGTAGCAGTCAGCTGAAACGGTCTGGCACTCCCACAGTGTGCCTCTGGTACCTCATTGGGAGGTCATCAATAGCTGCATCTGGTATTTCTAGGGTTAACCTCTCCATATTATCATCTAACTCTCCTAGCTGTTCATCGCCTTGGTGAACAAATCAAGCTCCCGCTCTCCTGTCCATTGGGGATGATCCCCGAGTTCGTGCCACAACAACATGTACATGAAAAAATTTAGGTCTTGTTACTACTCATAAAAAACACAAAACATGAAAATAAAAAAACATAATCAACATTTTAGAGTCTTGTTTCTTACCGATATCCCCCCACTGCGCACCAGGTGGAAGTGGTAGATCAGGGTCACCCCTGAAGTCAGTACCCGCATATGCGTAATACTCAATCATGAGGATCTTGTCATGTAACCAGTGGAAAAATATAGCATCGTACTTCACTTTAACTCTACCACTTCCCGTACGAGCCATAATCTCTACCCACCTCAACATATGGGGGCCTTTGGGCCTCAACTCTGTAAAAATCACTTGGGGCCTCAAGTGGGGCACCTGCTCAAAAAAGAAACAAGCTAAGATGGATCCATAGCCAAACTTGTTCAAAGACCCCTGAAACCCTAGCCAAAGAAAAAATGGAAATGATAAAGTGAAAGAGTAGAGTTTTAGCATCTACCTAGCTCTAACGGTACTTGAAATGTACGGTGGATGCTCCTGTAGTCTTCAACTGAAGATCGAGCTCCAAAAGTCTCCCAAATGCTTTCACAAATTGGTAAATAGTAAAATGACATTTTTTTACTATTCAATTGGATTTTAAATATATTTTTTAGGTTTCTCACATTATTATTAATATTTTTAAATCATGGTGGTGCGAGAACACCTTTTAATATAGTTTATAAAGTCATTTATTCAAATGTTTAGGGTACTAATGGACTTTTTAGGTCTTCCAGGGATGAAAAGATAAACAGTAGTGTCTATGAGGAATTTGTTTTTTACTTTTTCACACTTCTAGAAAACGGAAAAAGTCCTTGAGCGTTTGTTTCGACACTTTGGTCATGCTCTTAGAACTCGGTATCAAAGTTTCGAGTCTTTTTTGATTCCTTTCTGGCTTGTAAAAACTTCTCATTGTGAAAAATAAAACTAATGGAGTCTCCTTTAAACTCTTTTCAGACTCCCTAAATATGAAAAGATTGTCGAGTACTTGTCTTCTTCATACTCGTAAAAGTATTTGAAGAGTCGTCTCTCCGACGGTAGGTTATCTCTTTTCCAGTTTGGATAGACTATTTACGAAAAAGGAACACTGCAGCCAATCATGACTGGAAGAGTTCTCTCGGGTATTATTTTATACTTTTTCGGTCCCTGGAGACTAAATCATAAACATGAACGATACTAAGTTTGCTTTCATTGGACTCGTTAAAATAAACACTGAAAGACTCTTTTCTGGGAACGAACCCCTCCTTTTTCAGGTTCGTAAAACGTATGGGAATGGACTTGTCTTCAGACGAGCTAAAACGAGTGTTTTTTACCCTCTTTGGACTCATAAAAACAAAAAAGAGGCACTCATCAATCATGATGGGGGAATTAAGGGAAGGGAAATCATTTTGCAAATAAATGGCTCTTGTTTGTCACCTTTGAACATGGCATCTGTCTGCATATCATTCAGTCAATTGGGTATTCAGTTGACTTACAAGTCGATCCAGTTTCATGAGTCATGTCACTCCTTTGATTTTTTCAGAAGAATGCATTGCCTAGTGCCCACTGTCATATTGTGTGTCCGTCTGGTCCAGTCATGCTGCCAAGTCTTTTTTCATGCCACCCAATGTTCAAAGGAAGTAAAAAGTTTACCTCTACAGTTAAAACAACCTTTGTGTCGGTAATTTTGAGTTAGTCCTATGGTTACATTATCTACAACATTCCAAAACCTTGTTCCAAGTTTCGTGTCGTCGATGTGAGATTCATCATGGCCCTCCTTCGACGAGACTATTCCTGTCGACATCAGCTCATCATCCGGGAAATAGTATTAGAAACAAGTTTAGTACCTTGAGATATGTGTGCCTCAATGATAGATTCTCTCTTTCGACATAGGTTCACATCATTGACCTTTGATAAAGAGATTCGACTGGGTGTTCGACATCAAAACATCTATTCACACTCAGTAGGTTGTACTAGGGTTCCTTGGGAATCATTGACATCAATGGTGATCTCCCTTGCACTTGTTAACGGTTTCCATCATTGACCGGTAGTCAAGTGGTTTCTACCATGTTTGACTTCAGATCATTTTAATCACATGGATAGAATTGTACTTTACAGAAGACAAGATGAAGACCCTGGGTATTTCCTATAAAGCACTCATAAATTTCTCCCCAAGTTGCGATGGATTATATTGTATGAAGTACCAGCGTGGATCCACATTTGTATGGTCATGGCTATGCTCAAATTTGTGTCTGTATGACATAGATCTAGGTTGTATGTCTGGTGTAGCTATGTCCAAGTTTGAGTCCTCTATCACATGGATCTACGTTGTATTCTAATAGCCATGTTCGTTATTTTCTCCCATGGATCTGCCTTGTATTGGTCTACAGCCATGGTGAAGACACATTTTCTCATGAGTCAAAAGTATTGATGTATTGCAGATGCCTAATTGATGTTGATCTCCGATCAAGCTGATTCTTTCCTCGAAGTGATAACTTGCTCTATCAAAGCTCTCGCCTATCGTATCCCTCTAGCCTCATGCTTTGAGGGGCATTCTGTTACACCCAAATCTTGTCATCAACATGTGATAAGATCATAAACATCCATGTTTTCCCTCATTCCCAAAACTTGAAGTGAAAACTTTGATCCAGATGTCAAATTTTCATATAAAAACCTAGCACCGCTTCTACCCTTAAGCTTAGGAGAGGTACCTTCTTCAACACTACTTGAGTTGTGTTGAAGACAAGTGGTGGTACCGCCTTTTCTCTTTGTTTGAAGAGCAGTTCTGCCCTAGCACCGCTCTATCATCAAGGAGATGGAGTGGTGCCCTTGGGAAAAAGTGAAAAAGAGAGACTTCATGAAGCTTCTAGATCAAAAGTTTCATGGCAGACCTTATCCCTATTCACCTAGGTCAATTGAACTCGAGATCCATGCTTTGGGGATCTCCTATCCACCTCGGCCACCAAAATCTCAACCATCTCTATCCATTTGAGGCCTATATAAATAGGCTCATGCCCCATGGTTGAGGGGAGAGCAAAGTCATGCTGCCATTTTGACATTCTGGCCTTGTCCATTATGAGTGAGCATAGAGGAGCAAGTTGGAGCTATTGGGGATAAGATATCAGTTTTGTGGAGGAGTGCATCAACACTAAGGCACAGGTTGTAAACTCTTTCATTATTTATCAATGCAAAGTTGTTTTTTCTTCCCATATATTTGTTATGTGTAATATTGCATGTTTATTATCGAATTCCTTAGTCACTGATATAGATCTATAGATGATGTTCTGGTACTTTTGATCTTTTTTGTTTTGATGTGTTTATGCAGGTATTTTCTTGGAGATGTTTTGACATACGTCAAGAGCCACATCATTCCATTTGAATATTGCATTCCAGATGTCTATAGTTTCTAGGAGAAGTTCCCCAACCTTCTTCTGAACTATTTGTTGTGGATCTAAACCATTCAAACCAAAGGAGCAACTTTTGTCTGCAGAAGGTGTGAAATTCCTGACAACATTTCCTTCTCTCTGAATTGCAGAATAAAATATCCCCACTCATCCATGGTAGGCACATCATTTGGAAACCCTAGAATGACTGAAAAATTGAATGGACAAACCTTGCATCCACTATATGGTCCATATAATCAGGAGGCTGAGTAACCATTTTTGGACTAGATTGCCTAGATGAAGATGAAGAGTTGCAGAACTTAAGCCGATGAAGTGGAATCCTACTTGTGATAAGGAGAAGAAAATTGTGATGGATTAGGTATTTCTAAAGATGAAGGATACAAAAATCTTCCAGATGAGGTAGAACTCAATTTTTGCCTACCATCCCTCAGTATCTGCTCAAGATCTGGGACTCCTATATGTAGAGGGGATGAATGGTTTTCACTATTCCCATCTTTTTTAGGAGCCACAGTTGCTTTCCTTTATCAAAACAGGAAAAAAAATGTAGTATATAAAATCATTCACTAATCATGTTCACCCTACAAACCAGATTTGTCAATGTTGAACCAAGGAAGAACTTCTATTCTTCCTGCCCAGTATGGTCTCCAAAAGATGTTTATCCTAAAGTATGCTAACTAGGATACAATGTAGCAGGGTTCAGGCACCTCAGAAATCAAGTATTTTTTTTGTTGTTTTATAGATAACAATATAAAATCCAAGAATATAAAAACATGTATAGAGAAACAAAGATTTAAAAACATTAGATACTATATGTATAAGGACAAGATTTTAAAGAAAGAATAGCAGTTCAATTGTTCAAGATACGGGAGATAGGTTCAAATCATATAAACACAAAGATGAACAAATAGTTCATTCACTGCATCATATGTAAAAATATAGGTGCTCAAAAATACATTTCAAACATCATTTAGCAGTAATATCCACTTGCCAATGCACGCATCTAAATAGAAGACATCCATATAAATAAAAATGCAGACAAAGGTTCAAACAGAACCACAGAATATCAAAACAAAATATAGTTTTAAACCTAGCTCCAAATAGATAATAAAGTCATTCATTTAGTAAATAAGTTCTTACAAAGACATAGTATTGCAGAACTATACATAGTTTTTTAGCATATGTCGACCCTCATGTGTCTCCTTTTGTTCAAACAAAATATTACAATATATAGGAAAAAGGTAAGATCAAAATTTTGTTTGTAGATCCACCTTTTAAGGATTTAACTTCCAAAAATAGAAAAGTATAGTATCTTAAAATATCTAATTCAGCTAAATATGACAAATGTCAAATATATACTAACTTAGACATCAGATAAAATTCTTCTAGCTGCCTCAACCAGCATATCTAGTCCCTTCAACGCATGTGCCTACCTTTGCAATCTGTTGCACTCCTTCTGCATTTGACTCAACCTCCTTTGGATGTCCCAATCAATGGAAGTATTGAAACTCTATCTTCTGATTCACTTATTCTCTCAATATCAAAGCCTTCATTAGGTTGTTTATGTCCTCTGTCAGCCAATACCATATGTTTTATCTACAACATTGATACTACATGACTCACATTTGGGACACCATCACTCTAAGGATCCCAATATTCCTGAGATGTAGACTCTTCTTCATCACTACATATTTCAAAGGAACATGAATCCACATCTTCAGTTAATTTTTTATGTTCCCAAAGAAAATCCTCCTCCAAGACCTCAAAGGAATATTCCTCATCCATCTCCTTGCCTCTAATATCCAAATATTTAGTGGCAGAGATGCTATTTCCTTTCTCTGTATGATCTCCCTTCACTCCCAGCTACTTTATAATTCTGTCATAATCTGCTAGTTTATGAAGATGTTCAAAGACATAGTTCACAGGAACTACAATTTGTTCCTTTCTCTTGCATATTTTATTCAAGTTTGCAAAAAGGTTTCCAAGATTTTCCATCATCTGTCGATTTTCCTACTCCCTCTTATGCATCAAAGCTTCTAGCTTTCTTTTACTATAGACCAAAACAGGTTCGGAAGAGGCATCCTCATTTAGAAAGTAACTTCGACTATCCAAAATAGCTTCCAAATTTGAGAATTGACAGGAAGTAGCACCAGTTGTAGAACTTCTAATGAACAATGGTATATCTACTCTTATCTCGGTAATTTCAAACAATCTTATAAGCACTTGAAGTTGTTAACCATCTCAGAGAAGGGGAGTACAAACATGTTTCGGGAAACATGGAATAGAAACTCCATGGCCCACCTTTATAGTCAAGATAGAAAAATGATTTGCATGTCTTTTTCCAGCATTTGAAATAGGCCCCATGTTTTCTGAAGCCTCAATAATGAACTCACTATATGGATCCTTCACAAATGTCCGATAAATGTTGATGTATTTGTAACTTCGAAATGTATTCATCTATGTATCTTATGTATTGTAACCCGATGTTTATTTCGGGATGTATCTATAATGTAATTGAGTCATGCTGTCATGCCCCAATGTTCCGATCGAGAGGATCAATAATGTAAACAAGTCATGTCAAGTCATAGTGGGTAACCCTCCGATTGTCTAAGGGTTAAAGTCCCCGCAGTTCCGGGGCACTAGGGTTATTAGACTCTCCTAGTAGAGGTCGGCCCTGGTAGGGTTTTAGTCATGTCAGGATTATTATAAATAGAGAACTGGAGTCTCTATTTATCACACAACTCATCCACACTCAAGTGTAGCGCATAGTTGAGGAAGGAGAAGACACTGGGGCTAGACAAGAAGAAGATTACTGCTGTCGGGAGATCACTTACTATTTTGGGCTTTTACTGTTTTGGTGTTGATTCTATCTTTGATGAAGTTGCAGGGTTTTCTCCATTTATGGTTTCCCTGAGGAAAAACACTGTGTTCATTATCTCTTGTGTTTGATTGCTATACTTGTTATTCTCTTAGTTAAATATCCTAATAATGCTATCTTAAAGTTGAAAAACTAACATGGTATCAGAGCTAACCTAGGAAGAAGACACTGTGAAGCTATGGGAGCTAGGGATTCCTAGTTTGTGGATCTTCCTCCATAGATTTTCAGCAAAAGTAAGGAGGAATAACTCTCATCCTTAGGGCGCATCTTTTTGTCGAAGCAGAATCCAATTCTGAGGTTTTTCAGTTTTGTACCTGTCACTACTGTCGAAAATTAGGGTTTTTCACAGAAGAGGAATTTTTCAGTGAGCCCAGGCATGGATTGATCTCCTCCCCAAAATCAAAGTTAGGGACAAATTTCAAAGTATTTGGGTGGATAGATCTCCAGAAAACCAAAACCCTAATCTGTTCCTGAACCAACTCTGCAGGATTTCAGCTCAAGTTTCAGATACGACATCTTGACCTAGTAAGATATAAAATCTTTTGTATTTCCATTTGAGGTTCCCAGTTTAAGATGTCTCACCATACCAAGCTTGATGAAAAGCTTGAGGGAGCTGACAACTTTCGAGCCTGGAAGTATAGGATCTCCCTGGTCCTGGAAGAGAATGAGTTAGAATCCTACTTCCATGAGGAGGTTCCAATTCCAGAGGGAGATGAGGCAAAGGCCTTACATAAGAAGAATATGGTTATGGAAAAGAGGATCATTGTTGATTCTATCAAGGATCACCTTATCCCACAAGTGTCCTCTCTCAAGACACCTAAAGCTATGTTTGATGCCCTAACCAAGTTGTTTGAAGGGAAAACATAAACCAAAAGATGACTCTGAGGAATCAACTAAAGAATGTGAAGATTCAGAATGCAGAGACTATCCAGTCCTAATTCACAAGGGTTTCTCAGATCAAGGAACAATTAGAAGCTATAGATGAAGAAGTGGAGAATGCAGAGATTGTGATGACAACACTGAATGGACTTCCTAGGTCATGGGATTCATTCATCCAAGGAATCTGTGCAAGAAATAAGTTAGTCAAGTTCATAATACTATGGGAATAATGCTCTCAAGAAGAAGCTCGGATAGCATCCCAAGAAGAGAATATGGGAAGTGAAGATCAAGCCCTCGCAGTTCACTCCAAGAAGGGAAGAAGAAATCCTCATTACTCCATAGGTAAGAACTCTTATTCTAAGGATAACGATAGAAAGGACCTATCTAGATTGAGATGTTATACATGTGATAAAAAAGGACACTTTGCAAAAGACTATCCTAAGAAAAAGGTCCACTCTCATAACAAGAAGGGGAACAAAAGAAGACATCATGCTCATGCTGTAGAGGATGATGAACCATCCAAGAAAAGAACCAGATATCAAAGTGAAGATTCTTCAAGTGAGGATGAATATGTTTTGATTTCCTCTCTCACAGGTAACATTACTCATGGTAGTGATGATTGGCTTATAGACAGTGGGGCTTCCAAACATATGACTAGATTCAAGGATTCCTTTGTAAGACTGTTAGAACATGAATCACCTCACAAGGTGAAACTAGGAGATGACTACCAATATCAAATAAAAGGTAGTGGGGAATCTTCCTATAAACTAGACTCGGGTAAGTCTCTAATAATGAAGGAAGTATTTTTTGTACCAGGACTCAAGAAGAACCTTCTCTCCATATCAGCATTGGATGCAAAAGGAATGAGGGTTGCATTCATAGATGGTCAAGTCATTATGTGGCCTAGAGGAAAAACTATCGATGATGCAATAGTGATTGGAGAAGTGGGGCTTCCAAAAATATGACTGGATTCAAGGAATCCTTTGCAAGACTGTCAGAACATGAATCACCTCACAAGGTGAAACTAGGAGATGACTACCAATATCCAATAAAAGGTAGTGGGGAATCTTCCTATAAACTGGACTCGGGTAAGTCTCTAACAATGAAGGAAGTATTGTTTGTACTAGGACTCAAGAAGAACTTTCTCTCCATATCAGCATTGGATGCAAAAGGAATGAGGGTTGCATTCATAGATGGTCAAGTCATTATTTGGCCTAGAGGAAAAACTATCGATGATGTGGTAGTGATTGGAGAACAAAAAGGAGGATTGTACAAATTGAAGGGCCATCCAGAACAAGCATTGGTCCATGACATATTAGAGCCAAATGAACTTCGGCATAGAAGGCTTGCACATGTGCATTACAGAGCACTACCTATTGCAAGCAAAGTTGTTGAAGGTCTTCCAGAAATCCAAGCAAAACATGATGGGGTCTACAAAGGATGTGCAAAAGGGAAGAATACAAAGAAGACATTTCCAAGTAGTGAAAGCAAAGCAAAAGGAATCTTGGAAATCATCCACTCCGATGTATGCGGTCCTATGTCATCAAACTCACTAAGCGGGTATGCATATTATGTTTCTTTTATTGATGATTTTTCTAGGAAGACATGGGTTTACTTCATGAAGAACATAGACGAAGTATTTAGCAAATTCAAGGAATTCAAATGCTTGATCAAAAACCATACTGAAAAGAAGATCAAGACTTTTCGATCAGACAATGGCAAAGAATTCACTTCAAATGAATTCAAGAGGCTATGCAAAGACTCAGGGATTAAGAGGGAGTTGTCCACTCCTTATAATCCACAACAGAATGGGGTTGTAGAAAGGAAGAATAGAACTATCATGGAAGCTGCAAGAGAAATGCTTCATGATCAAGATATTCATATGCATCTTTGGGCTGAAGCTGCTAAAACAGCGGTGTATGTACAAAACCGTACTCCACATAGAGTACTTGAGAACAAGACTCCTGAAGAAATCTTCTCCAGCAAGAAACCAGAAGTCAGCCATCTCAGAATATTCAGCTATCCTGTGTACATACACATCCCAAAGGAGAAAAGGACAAAATTAGATCCTTCAGGAAAGAAGGGTATATTCGTGGGATACTCTGAAAGCTCGAAGGCTTACAGAATCTATTTCCCAGGATACAAGAAGATTGACATCAGCATGGATGTGACATTTGATGAAGACACAGCTTACAACAAATCTAGAAAGATACCTGCTGAAGAACCTGAAGAAGCAGAAGCACCCAGAATTCATGATACAACCTTGAACGAAGAAGCTCAAGAAGAAGATCGAGAATTTGAAGAACCACAAAGACTTGTAGATCCACCTCTGGAGAAGAATCCTCATAAGAGGAAACCTACTTGGGAACTAGTGGAAAATGAGAGATTAGTGACCAAAAAAATGACCAAAATCCGCATATCAATGACCACTTTTGGTTTGGCGATCGTTGGTGGCTAATTTACGGTATTTTATTATGCGACCAAAATTGGTCATTTTTATTTTGGTCATTCATAGCTTGTCAGTTGGTCATTAATTTGGTCATATTTGAATCGATGACCAAATATATGACCATATTTATGACCAAATTAATGACCACATGGCAAACTAGAATATGACCAAATTTAGTCGCGTATTAAAAGACCGCAAATTAGCCACCAAAACTTCTTTTTGGTCATTGATATGCAAATTTTGGTCGTTTTTTTGGTCATTTATATCTCATTGTTTGGTCATGTGTCTCTCAATTTTTTGTTATTTTATATATGAATTTTGGTCATTAATCTCATTTATTGGTCACTAATTTAGTCATTTTTAGTGGTTTTATGTGTGGTTATTATATTTTAGTAGTTTTAATGGTGTCCATTATTAATCAATATAAATTTTTAATATGGTATTGTGTTTGAATTAAAAAGAGAATCATACATTATTTATCATCATCTAATACATATTTGAATTATGAAAATATAAAGTGCAACCATATAAGTTTAAAACCGCACAAATTATATTATATGAAATGTCAAGTATTACAATAAATGAGTTTTCTCAAAAACTATTTCCATATAACTTTACATGAAATTCATCTAGTACACCGATGAATTTTCAAAATATTACATTGGCTAAACCATCCCACTTGTACTTTGTTGCTAAGACATACTTGGATACAGCAACAACTTCAAAACCATACTTAGCAACTTGAAACCCTCAACAACAGGCTCTTCATACTCAATGGAAAAGCATCAGCAACAGAATCTTCATACTCAATTGCCCACTTTTTGAGCTTTCTATCTGCGCACATGCTTTTGTATCCGCACTGCACGTGCTTTTGAGCTTTCTGAGCTTTATATTTGCGCACGTGCTTCTGTATCCACATTACAACTTCCTCCCTCTTCATGTTTTTACAAAGCTTGCGAGTAAGGTTACCTGCAAAAAAAACATGTTAAGCAATAAATTGTATTGCTCAGTAAAAATTGAAAACAAATAACTGAAAAATGTACACAGTAATTTCACAAGATTTAACATGGCAAAAAGAAACAATTCCAACAAACAGTTATATATGTGCTTATTATAACAAATACAAAAACACTTCTGATACCTCTGCTTCTGAGCTTTCTGAGCTTTATATCTGCGCACGTGCTTCTGTATCCACATTGCACTAGCATCCCTCTTCATGTTTTTACAAAGCTTGGGAGTAAGGCTACCTACAAACAACACATGTTAAGCAATAAATTGTGTTGCTAGGTAAAAATAAAAAAACAAATAACTTAAAAATGTACATAGTAATTTCACAAGATTTAACATGGCAAAAAGAAACAATTCCAATAAACAGTTATATATGTGCTTATTATAACAAATACAAAAACACTTCTAATACCTCTGAAGGAAGTCCAACTCCATTGTATTGCCTAGTAGCTCTTTCATGGATATGATGGCTTTTGTAAAAGTTCAATACTTAACAACCTGATTGGGTTTTTACAAATATTCTAAGACATTACTAGTAGTTTTCATCTCCCTAAAATTTACTAGGAACCTTTATGTTAGTAAAAATGCTTCTGGTTACATACAATGGGATGCAGAATTCTTTATCTCAAGAAAATGTTTTCAGAGCTACAATCATCTCTTGGCTGCTGAATTCTTCTTTATCATCACTTACAATAACTGTCACTATATTTGGACTTTGTGAAGGGAAAACGTCTTCTCTTCCATTGCTAGAAGGAATCCTCCCCATCTTTTCACTTCCATCATAGACGATCCCTCTCAATATCAGTGTCTTATGCATTCCTCCAATCATCTCTTCATAGATTGTATCTCCTTTTTCCCCAAAAACACATACATATTGGCTATATCCAAGCCCCATCGAACATACAGGTACCTGCAAATCACCAAATCTAACTTTTAGTAATACAGATCTCGCTCAACAAGAATTTATTGCATGGGCTCTGTTTGAGCCAGAAGTGCTTAACATGCACTCGCCAAAGACCAAATCCATCCAATTAAATTTAGAGGAAAAGAACTATCTAGAATTTTATCACCTTAAAGCTTGAGATCTTGAAGCATGAAGAGGCAGCACACACAGTCGGGAACAATTTTGAGAGTAAAGCACATTGCATCTTAAACCTCTCATTCTCAATTTTCGTCTCAGCTCATGTGCTTTGGGTGCATGGCAAAAAAGTACCCAAGTAAAATCTTTAAAATATGGCCAGAAGTGCTTAACATGCACTCGCCAAAGACCAAATCCATCCAATTAAATTCAGAGGCAAAGAACTAACTAGAATTTTATCACCTTAAAGCTTCAGATCTGCAAGCATGAAGAGGTAGCACACACACCTGGGAACAATTTTGAGAGTAAAGCACATGGCATCTTAAACCTCTCATTCTCAATTGTCGTCTCAGCTCATGTGCTTTGGGTGCCTAGCAAAACAGTACCCAAGTAAAATCTTAAAAAGATGATAAGAATAATCAATATTCAATGATAGTCCTGAATCCTGATTCTATTATACTAATAGAGAGTTGTTATGGCTCCCTAGTATTTGGAATAAATAAAGTTATCTCTTGTAATACTTTCTAAGAAATTGTTAGCACCGCCATTTTAATGTCATGCAATTGGAGCTAGTAAACAGGTGCCTTAATCAACAAACAATATTTTTCTAGATTTTCAAAAGGCTGAATACCACTCCTGTAGTGACATAGAACATATACCAATTACTGAAAATGACATCTAGAATTGAATATTATAGTGGATATATTATTGATTGTATAGGCCAAGCAATGGGGGTTAGATGCTTCGGCATCCTCCATTAGGAATCGAGAATTATGTGGACCTCTCAGTTTTCTCATGCTTTTTTCTCAATCCCTCTACACCCCAGCGATAATTGATATGAGAATCATAATCTGGATCTAGTTATATGGGTGAATCTAGACTATCGCTAGCTGTATATAGAAGTTGGCTCCCACTGCTGCAAATTAGAGCATCAAATGCAGACAATTTTACTCCAATAGACTGAAGCACAGAAATAGTTTCTAAAACTGTCAATGCAGTTGATAAGATGAATCCAGGAGATGGGAAGTTGCCAGCAAAGCAAACTGCATTCATAATATCTTGGATAATAATAGCTAGTTTACTAACAAGGGGTTCTCCACTAGCCCCATAGTAATCCATTGCAATATCAAATAGACGCTTTCTTCTCCTGAGAGGTAGTTTCCCCATAGAATTAAAGCTATTATTTCGATCAATATCTGTTTTTCTTGTATCATTTGTTTCTTGTAATTTAGATTAATTGTTCTTAGTCTTCTCTATGATCATCCTAATGTGATCAGAAATACCCTCCCCATTATCTTCATTTTGAAGAAGCTTATCAAGTTCAATAGTGTTATTAAGTGAATTTGAGCAAGAAGGTTTATATGCATATAATGAGAGTCTAAGGGATGTATCTGGGTCATCCTTGAATGAACCAGCGTCTGATTTAGAATCCATATTTTCATTGAAGTCATTTTCACTCTGCCATTATGGGTGTCTCATTCTACATTGGGAAATCCTTGACAAATATATTTTACAATGTTGTGGCCAAGAATAGAGATGAATTTTCTTCAGACCATTTTTCCTGCACTCAACCCAAAGGTTCTTATCAGCTACTAGTCTATACAAAGCAGCTGCAATTTCCTTGTCATTATACGGATCTACCAACAAACCATTCTTCAAAGTCTACACAAGAATGAACCAATTTGTAAGAAAAAATCAGAGAGTGATTGATGACGTTAGATCCAATCAAATTTTTAGTTTTGAAGGTAGAATTTTCAATATACATGTTTAATGTCTACATGTCCTCCATTTTGTGGCAACCATAGGCAATCCATGAGCAGCTGCTTGCATTTAAACAAAGTGGGAGAATGACATGCTTTATTCTTTTTACACAACCAAAAATGCTTTTAGATCAAATTGTTAGGTCAGAGACCTCGATATAAAAATCTTAAAATCTTAAAATTTCATCTTAAAGATCAAATTTTCTGTCAATAAGAAGAGAAATAATGGATAATTTATTTTTATAATTTGACAGGAAGTTTTATAAACCTTGGTTTTTGCAGAAATCCTATATATATTAGCAACTTCTGATTGCTTGTGATGTTTGGGATATGCCACTTCTCCAAAGAGATCATCTCCAAGAGCATCTCCTCCAAAGACAGTTGTGAGGCTTTGCAACAAGGTCTCTCTTAGCTCCCTCATTACAAGTGAGGTTGAAGGCACCTGCAAAAATATTAATAAATTAGTAACATTTTGAATCTTTTCAAATCGCATGACCACTCAACACAAGTGACCAGAATGGGCAGAAAGGTAAATTATAGTACCAGACACTCACAAGGAAAGCAAAATTATTGGATATAAGGGAATAAAGCAATTTAGGCTAAAAATCTGGAATGTACAAGTATTACTATTTATGGTCATCCCAATGAAGGACCCAAAAAGTAATTATGTCTAATCCAAACATACATGAATTCTCTCAGGTGCAATACAAAAAATGATTTAGAGAGAATTTTTAATTTTTATAACACCAACTAAACTAAGGAAACCAGCAGTATCAGAGATACAACAAATATATATTACCAGTGTATACTTCAACTTGCACAAAATTGTACTAGTAGAAGGATCATTTATGCAAAAATTGCAAGTTTTTCTCCATACAACAATGAACACCAGGCCAATTAAGTTTACATGTGGGTTCTGGAAACAAAAATCACAAGCATTTCAACAATTTAACCATGTTGGAAAATTTACAGAATGAAAAAATATTTCCAGATGCCAAAATACAAGATTCCAAAATATATTTCCCGAAGCGTGAATCAGGAGCATTTTAAATATTCCCAGTCACCAACATGACATTTCAGAGAGGAATAAATATCATTGTAGAATGAAAACTGCAGGACACTGGCCATTATAGTTCAATTCAATAAGGTCCTTAGGATGCTACACACTATTTGTTTTTATTTGGATGTATGTTGAATTGAATGTTTTGAATATGCTTTAACATCCACAATGTCTAACATTTGGTGGTAGACATATTTTGTAAAACTAATGATTTGAGGCAAGACCTGAATTATCAGATGCAGTTCCCATTTGAATACATAGAGAATCAATCACTACAAAATACAATTAGAAGGTTCTACTGCTCAGTGCTCATGATATGTAATCAATTTATTTCTTTATCTGAGGAGTCTCTACTTAAACTCCATAAAGGAATAATGATAGTAAATTCAAAATCCAAAATTGAGTTCATGAATACTAGCATCAAGGGATGTTGTGCTTTCTAATACTTTTGATGCAAAAGATTATGTTGTAAAAGATTTTCTTAATCTTCATTATTCTATCCTATTTCCATATTTGCTTGATGCTCATCACCAATGAAGAGATGCTATGATATGGCATATCTCAACCAAACTTATATCCAGAACAAACATATCATAGGTGCTTACTGGAAAGACTATTTCAACACTATAGTTAAGTCAATTTACAAGCAAAGTTCTTTAATGCATTTTCAAGTTCTTTATTTATGGCTAGTTATTCACTAACTTGCAACCCATGGTTAAACTTTAAAGCAATAGCAGTATTGAAATCATTGCATACACCCAAAACTTACATATATTAGGTTTCACTGTTTCACTATTTGTGATAACTGAAAATTATTACAAGCTAATATTTCAGCACCAACTACATCCGTGTTGATTTACTCAGAAAGCATAAATTATAATAGTTGAAAACTCAATTGTCAAACTCACTCAAATCTCTTAGACAAAACTGAATGAATAAAACTCACCCACACTGCCTTCTTTTATGAATGAAGAAGGTAAATATTTTACAAAATAGAGCTCCTAAGTTTAGAAGAAAAAAATATAAACCCTAAATTTAACCTAGAAAAGTGCATTCTCCCTGCATGAGCAATTTTCTTGGAATAGAGTGCCCTGTTCTAATTCTAGAAAATTCCTTAGCCCATGCACCTTAGATAAATCTGGAAAAGTCCCTAAGGTTGGCACCTTTTCCTTAATCTGCAAAATTCCCCAAGCCAAGCACCTTTTCCTAAATCTGGAAAAGATAAAATAAGTACAACAATCTTCTAATTAAAACAAAGGCTAAGTCTGGAACAATTTAATAAAAACAAACCACTAAAACTTTAAATAACTAAGGTTGAAATATGCATGTTGTAGGCATGTACACACACTATTACTGTCTACATAACTATAGTGTTGCGCCACCTTAACACTGACACACCCTCAACCAGTGTGCATCTTTCTGCTGCATATTCAAGGTATGGCTGCTGTAGAATCTGCAGTTGATGAATTTGTTGCAAAAGATCATGCTACTGTAGAACTTACTTCTGTCGAACTTGTTGTTAAGGAATATGTGGTTATAGAATCTGTTGTACCTCTATTGAAGGGGAAAATATCTACAACAACAACCAAAACTAACACTTCCTTTTTGCAAGGAAAGTGTTCTCCACAAAGCCAAGTCTATCCCATAGCATCTTGAACTTTAAAAACTCTCAAGGTGTACTTCCATTGCTTGTCATTGCCTGAATGCTCAGAATCAATTGATTAAATGGGGGTTTTTGGAACACTCTCCCAGACATCATATTCCCCTGTCATGGCTGTTAGTTTACTTGTTGCTCTGAAGTATTCTATCTCTCCAGCCATAGTGCACTCAGCAATACCTATTCCAGTATGTGATCAGAGCTGATGTGCTTATTGCTGTGAGTGAGATGGTGCATATGAAGTGTTATAGGTGAGGGTGCATCAATTTTCAATGTTCCAATAGCAAAGGAGCATGCATGCATGCACCAACCATAAATAGATGTGTTATTTTTGTGTTTAGTTCAGTTCTAAAATTAGATCTTCTCTGTAGTTCTAAATTAGATCACATGTAGATTAGATTCAAATAGCCACAGTTCACTAGGGAAGGAGGGAGTGTGTATGAGGATTGTTCTTTCCAGGAAGGGCATTCTTACCAAAGAGATGTGGGCTCCTATTTCACTTCAATTTAGCATGATTTATTGGTAGTTCTATTCATGAATGTGTTCTATCATAGGCATCTTGACGTTGTCAAATTTGATGCATGTAGCCCAGATTTATTGTTAGCCCCTCTGCTTGTGTTATAAAGACACGAGGGCATTCAATTCTATTGATTTTCAGTTTTGTTTCAGCTAGTGATTACAGAGATGTAATAGTTTCTTCCTTTGAGTTAATTAAAAGTGACGTGATTGGTTACTACAATTTACTAGCTTCTTCTTCATATCTTTAGAGTTTTTTGTTTGTAGATTTAGCATTCTTCATCTATTGTTTTGATAGGTTACACAATTTAGTTTCCTAGATTAGTTTATTCAATATTATAGGTGCAAATCTACTTTAAACTTGTAGGAGTAAGTGTACAGATAGATGGATTCTATCTAGGATAGGGAGTTGTCCTGAGGTTTCAGGGTTTGGATACATGAGTTCGTGTTTGAAAAAATCACTGCAGACTTGTGATTTTTTATCTATTTTTTCTAGCAGTTTGTTCCAAGAACAATGGTATGAATACCTTCAATCCCAGATACAAAGATAAATTGGAGGGCCCTTCCAACTTCGTTTCGTGGAAGGTTTCAGTTACATATGCTTTTGGAGGAACATGAGCTTTGGTATCATGTGGAGAAGATGGTTACACTTCCTGTAGAGGATGGTGGGTTTGTAGATTATAACAAGAAGATGTCCAAGAGAAAGCAAGTCATCCTCAACTAGATGAAGGATCCTTTGATTCCTCATATAATCAAAAATATTGGAAAGGAGATGTTTGATGTTCTAGTCACTCTATATCAGAGTGAAAACATCAATCAGAATACATTGATGAGGAATAAGCTTGGAGCCACACAAATGAGCAAGAGAAATATCATAGCTAGTTATTTGAATGAAGATCACTAAACTCCATGATTAACTTGAAGTAGTTGGAGAAGAGGTTGAGGGTGAAGAGTTTGTACCCACAACCCTTAATGGGTTTTTATCCTATTGGTAACCTTTTGTTCTGGGTGTGTATTCCTAAGATAAGTTGCCCACCTGTGAGAAGCTTATATGGGATGATTACAAAAGGGAACAATAGTCCTTGAGTATTTTAATTCATATTTGTAGGCTGTAGACATTTTGACGGAGCCTCTATCAACCAGATGACCTATCAAGAACATTTGTAAGATGTTCTTTCGAAAAAATTGATTGTCTATAAGGTGGATTTTTAAAAATTAGCCAATATAAATCTTTTGAAAGATCGCAATTGCTTTGCCATCAAAGATATCATTCAAAAAGGGGAATATCCTTTGAATAAGGCCGATGGAATTTTCTTGTCCATTAGGCTCATATACAAGAGTGGCTGGTTCAAAATTAATTCGGCTGAGCCAAGATAAAAGATAATTTGGATTGGCCCTACAAGAGTTCCACTTTTATTTACCAGGAAAGGTGTGACTTTAGTTTTCTTGGAATAGAGTGCCCTGTTCTAATTCTAGAAAATCCCTTAGCCCATGCACCTTAGATAAATCTAGAAAATTCCCTATGGTTGGCACCTTTTCCTTAATCTACAAAATTCCCCAAGCCAAGCACCTTTTCCTAAATCTGGAAAAGATAAAATAAGTACAACAATCTTCTAATTAAAACAAAGGCTATGTCTAGAACAATTTAATAAAAAAAAACCACTGAAACTATAAATAACTAAGGTTGAAATATACATCTTGTATGCATGTACGCACACTATTTCTATCTACATAACTACAGTGTTGCACCACCTTAACACTGACACACCCTCAACCAGTGTGCATCTTTCTGCTGCATATCCAAGGTATGGCTGCTGTAGAATCTACAGTTGATGAATTTGTTGCCAAAGATCATGCTACTATAGAACTTCCTTCTGTCGAGCCTGTTGTTGAGGAATATGTGATTATAGAATCTGCTGCACCTTTGTTGAAGGGGAAAATATCTACAACAACAACCAAAACTAACACTTCCTTTTTGTAAGGAAAGTGTTCTCCACAAAGCCAAGTCTCTCCCATAGTATCTTGAACTTTAAAAACTCTCAAGTTGTACTTCCATTGCTTGTCATTGCTTGAATGCTCAGAATCAATTGATTAAATGGGGGTTTCTGGAACACTCTCCCAGACATCAGACTCCCCTGTCATGGCTGTTAGTTTACTTGTTGCTCTAAAGTATTCTATCTCTCCAGCCATAGTGCACTCAGCAATACCTGTTCCAACATGTGATTAGAGATGATGTGCTTATTTCTATGAGTGAGATGGTGCATATGAAGTGTTACAGGTGAGGGTGAATCAATGTTCAATGTTCCAACAGCAAAGGAGCATGCATGCATGCACCAGCCATAAATAATTGTGTTATTTTTGTCTTTAGTTCAGTTCTAAAATTAGATATTCTCTGTAGTTCTAAATTAGATCACATGCAGATTAGATTCAAATAGCCACAGTTCACTAGGGAAGGAGGGAGTGTGTATGAGGATTGTTCTTTCCAGGAAGGGAGTTCTTACCAAAGAGATGTGGGCTCCTATTTCACTTCAATTTAGCATGATTTATTCATAGTTCTATTCATGAAGGTGTTCTATCATAGGCATCTTGATGCCATCAAATTTGATGCATGTAGCCCAGATTTATTGTTAGCCCCTCTACTTGTGTTATTAAGACACGAGGGCATTCAATTCTGTTGATTTTCAGTTTTCTTTCAGCTAGTGATTACAGAGATGTAATAGTTTCTTCATTTGAGTTAATTAAAAGTGATGTGATTGGTTACAGCAATTTACTAGCTTCTTGTTCATATCTTTAGATTTTTTTGTTTGTATATTTAGCATTCTTCATCTGTTGTTTTGATAGGTTACACAATTTAGTTTCCTAGAATAGTTATTAGAGATTATAGGTGCAAATCTGCTTTAAAATTCTAGGAATAAGTGTACAGATAGAGGGATTCTATCTAGGATATGGAGTTGTCCTGAAGTTTCAGGGTTTGGATACATGAGTTTTTGTTTGAAAAAATCACTGCAGACTTGTGATTTTTTATCTATTTTTTCTACCAGTTTGTTCTAGGAACAATGGTATGACTACCTTCCATCCCAGATACAAAGATAAATTGGAGGGCCCTTCCAACTTTGTTCCATGGAAGGTTTCAATTACATATGCTTTTGGAGGAACATGAGCTTTGGTATCTTGTGGAGAAGATGGTTACACTTCCTGCAGAGGCTGGTGGGTTTGCAGATTATAACAGGAAGATGTCCAAGAGAAAGCAAGTCATCCTCAACTAGACAAAGGATCCTTTGATTCCTCATATAATCATAAATATTGGAAAGGAGATGTTTGATGTTCTAGTCACTCTATATTAGAGTGAAAACATCAATCATAAGACGTTGATGAGGAATAAGCTTGGAGCCACACAAATGAGCAAGAGAAATATCATAGCCAGTTATTTGATGAAGATCACTGAACTCCATGATCAACTTGAAGTAGTTGGAGAAGAGGTTGAGGGTGAAGAGTTCGTACCCACAACCCTGAATGGGTTTTCATCCTATTGGTAACCTTTTGTTCGAGGTGTGTATTCCTAAGATAAGTTGCCCACCTGTGAGAAGCTTATATGGGATGAGTTCAGAAGGGAACAATAGCCCTTGAGTATTTTAATTCAGATTTGTAGGCTGTAGACATTTTGACAGAGCCTCTATCAACCAGATGACCTATCAAGAACATTTGTAAGATGTTCTTTCGAAAAAATTGATTGTCTATGAGGTGGATCTTTAAAAAGTAGCCAATAGAAATCTTTCAAAAGATCCCAATTTCTTTGCCATCAAATATATCATTCAAAAATTGGAATAGCCTTTGAATAAGGCCAATGGCATTTGCTTGTCCATTAGGCTCATATATAAGAGTGGCTGGTTCAAAATGAATTCGGATGAGCCAAGATAAAAGATAATTTGGATTGGCCCTACAAGAGTTCCACTTTTATTTACCAGGAAAGGTGTGACTTTAGTTTTCTTGTCTGATTTAATTTTCTTTATTTAAGATGGCTTCCCTTTTTCTTGTCATAGCTAAGAGTTAACAGTGCTAGTGTGTTCTAAATGCAGTTTACTATTGTGATTGCATCCTACTTCCTAGAACTCATATTGCTTAATGAGAATACAATAAAGAACTTCTGTTAAAATTTAGATGATAAATACCACATAGTTTGAAAACAAACATTGTTTAGCATACTTAAAAGTTAATGAGAAGTGTATTTTTTGCATCAAATACAGAAAAATACATTTGTTCTTCGTTATAGAAAATACAACAACCTGATTTACCAATCAAATGACAAAACTAATAAGATAAGAATATGCAAATATACTTAAAGAGTAGGAATTGACCATGTTTTTATTAACTGGGTTTCAATTTTTGGAGCCATATATACGGAGTGCAATCCCCACCAGGACACCTCATCTCATCAACCAGTGTTGGGCCTTCTAGCCCATCTCCTAAGTCCACCAGGAAATTGGGATTTATTTCTAGTCCACCTTTGTTAGTGTCGCACTCAATCTGAAGCATATGGGAGCCTTTCTCTATCAATTCAGGGTAGAACTGTTGATCCCAAGGACTAAATAACGAATTGGTAACATAAAGGCACTTTCCATCCAAAGTTAATTGGATCATTTGTGGCCCTTCCCTTAATCGTTTAGCCTGCAAATATATATTCAAACAATCTTTTACATATTTGCAAGTGTATGAGCAATGTTTATTTGATTGAAATCAATTTATTGCCCAACATATAAGTACAAAATCCCTAGCTAAAT
Source organism: Pseudotsuga menziesii (assembly GCA_001517045.1). Taxonomy (NCBI): domain Eukaryota; kingdom Viridiplantae; phylum Streptophyta; class Pinopsida; order Pinales; family Pinaceae; genus Pseudotsuga; species Pseudotsuga menziesii. The sequence continues at coordinate 2,638,734 of LPNX010289901.1, forward strand.
CCACCATTTATTCTAGAGAATCACATTTCCACAATTTGATTTTTTATGATTTTTATAGTCAACTCTATAAAAAGACCTAATTTGTATCAATAACCCTATATTTTGAATGTGTATCACAATTTTGTGTTGGTTTTGCAATGTTGATTGGTGGTTTCACAACTTTGTTTGTGCAAATTAGGGTTTCTCTTGTGCATTAGGTTTTCTTAGATCCTACAGCATGAGTTTTATTAGTTGTGATGCCTATGGACACGTCATGGAACATAAGATCAAAAATCAAAACTTGAGTTATGAAAATGCTTAAAAAATTCCTTACCAAAAAGAATCGCAACTATCTCCAATTCTCTCTCTAGATACCTTGGGAAAAAATGGTATTCATCAAATAGGTTGTGTATCATGCAAGCAAATATTTCTTTTTCCCTACAAAATTAGCCAATCCAGAAGGAATATTAGTCTTCAAGTAGAATCACATGTCCAAATAGATTATAAATCAAACAAATCCATGTGAATTCTAGTAGATAATTCTTAAAAGTAGGAAGCAAAATGAGAAATAGGTTTAGTAACTAGTAAACTAATCAAAGCATAAATGTTCTTGTTTTCAAAACAGTTAATAGTAAATAGCTCAGCAAAGCAGGGAAAAGCCTGCATGTTTACCAAATTATAGCTTAAGTACATCCTACATGTTTACCACATTGTAGGGCATGTGGTAATCACTGTTAGAAGAGGATCAAAAGAGGATAAAATAGAAACATATCACACTAGAAAACCTCCAATGTCCAGAGACAATTTAATCAGGAAAATATTTATAGCTGAGAACACTATTAGCTTTATTTACAGGTCAGGAAGCAAGATACCTCTTCTCAGATGACTCCTTGAAACGTTCAAGATTTTGTATTACATCATCCATTGTTAACTATCCAATATATGTATGTTGAAAATAATATTTTTCCTGTTTCTCAATATCAGCTGCAAAGACCTCAGATGATGACTGTTCCGAAGCCCCAACACTCAATAAGCGTTGATTAACATGGACAATTGCAGAATGCAATCGTTTCATTTCCTCAGCAAGATCTCGAGATGCTAATTGGCCCACGTTGGCTTGAAGCACCTGAATAACCCAATACTTAGAGTGAAACAAGATACCATAATTCATGTTGAAAGTTGAAACATGTCCATAAATCACAAAAAAATAACTCACTCTGAAGAGTATTGCAATTGTCTCCAAACAAATACTGATAATTGGTTGAGAACGTTGGACAGGATTTCCTAACGAGTCATTCGATGCTTCAAATAAAGTTCTTTCGCTCAGAAATTTCATAAGGATATCAACAATTTCAACCATTTATTTACCATGAGAAGGAATAACCTGTAAAATGCATAAATTTGGAACAATGGCATCTTAGGATATGCTGTCTCGACTCTCACCAAGCAAATTAACTCTGGAAAAAAACAGAGTAAACCACTTCACTAACTATAAATTACTTTCATAAGGAATCATTTCAATGCTACCTTTTTGCATCATTTCCATACCATCTACTTGTTTTCTGAAGTCCGGACTTAAGAGTCTTGTATGCAAATATTTTCTAAAATACCTCATAATATTGTTCTGCAATGAAAAACACCATCAGATGCCACAAAACATAAAAATAAGAGACCATATCAACTACTAGACCAATGTTTAATCATTACAAACCTCAATTTCTTGAATTTGCTCCAGACGTGGCTCTTCAAATTTGTGTTTACGTGGAACTAATATTTATTGGCCTTCCTATACGTATTACACATTTGCATGGAACATTAATATGGTCATTTCCTTGACATATTTACAAAATCAGAGGACTAAAACATCATATTTTCTGGAAGCTAACCTTGTTTGAATCCTTCAAATTAAACAAAGCTTGTCCTTGAACTGCAAGATCCTGGGCAGCTACAGCAGCTGCCTATTTTGTACCTTTCGGTTGACTACCTCTCTATATAAAAAGTAACCACTAAAAACCACATCAAAGAAAGTATACTTTATGCTCCATAAGTACTTAAACTTTGCAACATTAACATACATGGCCTATAGTTCTTGTGCCAACAACTAATCTGTTCAGGTGTAACACTCATCACTTGTTACAATAATAATTTTTCATCATTAGGTTATAGCTGCATCAAGATCACACAATATATGAAAACTGCAACTTCGGGCAGGAATTTGTGGTTCTCTTTGATGTTGGGGTATATGATTCTGCTAAGGAGGTGGCAATAGTGCCTGCTGTGGGGGGGGTTGTTGCCACTTCTGCTGAGGTTTTACCAGGGCTAGTGATGAGTGGACCACTGGGTTTGTTGGGTTTTTTTATGTGGAAAGAAAGGTGGCTGCTGGCCTTAAGGGTTTGGATATTGTCATGGCTGTGGAGTTGGGAATTTCTTTCTATAAGGTTGAGGAGTGGGATAACACCAATTTGTAGGACTTAATTGATTACCCCAAGTATAATATATATATTTAGGGTGTTCGTAAGGCATACCTTGAGGTAATTGGCGAGGTGGTCCTTGCCTTATTTGGTTTATGAAGAAAACAACTAGTTATGTACTCTCTGTTAGCTTTGTATTCTCCGTAGTTCTTTCATATATGGATTTTAACCTAGCTCTCAGCATTTATTTGTGCCATGACTATCCTTGCAATTGCTACATATCTACACACTGTTTAGTTGGCACTCATGGTGAGCATTCTTTTTATTTCACCTTGGACAAAAGACTGCTACAACTTTCTCTACCTCATCTTGCTTATTTTTTATCTGTAGGGTGTCGAATTGTACTGCTAATGAGGGGACCACAGCAGTTTACACTACACTTGTGGGCACTGCATTAGTTGAGAGGACCATAGTAGTTGGTGTTAATGAAGCAGGAGTAGCAAGAGGTATCACAACTGCAGTGATTGATGGCACAACAATAGGTGCAGGAGAAGTTGTGGGAACATATGTGGTCATCGCAGAAGAGAAAACTCCAACATATGTAGAGATAGTTGGTGTCAAAGAAGCCATAACACTAACTGGGTTTGTTGGCAAAAGAGGCATAACTGGTGTAGCAACTGTCGTTGTCCATGTTGATGCTAAGACTATAGAAGCTACATATATGCTAGGAGAAGATATATTTGGAGATGCTTTTGATTGAGATGATGTGACAACCACTGGAACTGGTGATGCAGCTATGGACAATGATCCTTGAAAGTTTCCAACTGAAGCCACTGCTTTCTCTGCTTACTCTTGAGCTATCTGAGGAAATCCCATAAAAGAGTTTACTAAAACAGATTGCTAAAAGTTGTCGTATCAAAAAGTCATAATCCTTCTCAAGGAATAATATGAAATAGTACAAACCTTCAGTTCATTTGGAATATTCCGCTTGGACTGTTTTGTGATTTTGTTGTAGCAGTACCTATGTAAACAAAAGAGATTGGAATTTGAGATAAATTCTGCAAAGGCTTCAATTCAACCTAAACATCAAATCAACAATGGTCTAATAACATAAAAATATTTACTTACTTTCAGTCCTTTGGAGTTGTAAATTCTTTGCAAACAGTGGATGCATCTGCCCTCTGTATAAAAAATGTAGAAAACAATAAAAGTATTAAAAATAAAAACATAAGTAGATTAGAGTAATTATTAATGTGGAACAAAATCCCACCGCTTCTTGTAATAAATATATTCTAATAGATCAAAATTTGTGACAAAATATATTCTATACTATAGTGACAAAATTTGTGTTCAGAAGCAAGCCACCATAGTTGGATTTGCACCCATCCCATGCTGCATAATATCCTTTCTGACTTATCTACACAATCCACCTGGTACTTGCAAGTTATTGGCATAGTTCTTTACCTTCTTCAATCTTTTGTGAAGTTGAACAGTAAAAGTGTTATGCATAAAAAGGGCATCAAAGGACCCTTTTATCTACATGACATTATCAACTGTGCAATATATTTGGCATGTAAGGTACATATAAAGAGTACATATAAGGTACTCCCGTGTTGAATAAGATATGGAAAAGTTGGCAAGGGGCCTGCTTAAACTAGGAAGAGATTTAATGGTTTACAGAAGGGGACTCAGTGCTCACCTTTGGTCATGAAAACAATTGGAACTTTGCAAATAGAAAAGGATCTTTGGGGATATGAATCGGTATTGGGTGAAGTGGTTGAGAAACATGGGGATTAATTGTTGGAAGGAACTTTGACACTTCCAAAACCAAGAGTGGTCCAAATATAGCTAGAAGCAAAGTGTTAACTAGAGTGCAGAGCCAACCTTTTAAATATTTTTCAAACATTTCCCAGAGAAAAAAAGACCAATTAGACTATTTGGTCCTTAGTCGGAATTGAAGGATTAAAGCTAGAGTTATGGTACAATTTCTTCAGTATATAGGTCAGAAGAATCATATCAAAATATTTTCTCTAAACCTTTTATTGAAACCAAACTTAATAGAAGGTGGAATCTCAAATAATAAGAATAAATGCAAATGGATCAAAAGGGTGAAATCTAGTTGGAATGTGAATATTTCCTTCAAACAAAAGTTACATGTATTGTTCATCCTGTAGATGGCACTCTTTATTAAAGGACAACTTCATATGAAAGGCTTCACAGAGGGGGATCATAGTTAGTATGGGAAACCAAAGGATGTTGGACATATTTATTGGAGGTGCCCATTTGCTAAGGAGGTCTGGAACCTTATTCAAGGCCTTTTTGCAAATGCATTCACTTCTTAACTATACCAGTGGGCTATTCTTCCTGGGTTCATCAGTATCAGGCTTTTGAAAATAATAATAATATCTATTTTGTAAGAGTCTAATTTATATGCAAATAAGTAGGTTAAAGCTTTTGACAAGCTTATATAATTTAATCCAAAACTACCAACTATACCATGGACCCATTCTAGGTTCTTATTTTCCCTTCACATTAAAATTTATGACGATAAATTAGAAAACAATGAAATACACAGAGACCTGCTGCCTTAATTGACATATGATGTCAAACATTTATTTCAGGCTCTTGAGTAGAGGGACCATATAATACATTTTCAAGAATCTTTTGTATTATTATATTGATTTGCAAAGTGTAGTTTCATGATTAGAGAATAAGCATTATATGGAGTGCTTCAAGTATCAAGACTATTTGTAGCATCCAATAAAAGGTTTCAAATCTTAAGGTATCCATTGCATTGGAGTAATCACCCATATTTAGTGTCCTTTATCACCGTCCAATCTATTATCTGCAGAAAGCAATGGGTTAGAAAGGATTACAAACAAGACAATATGCAATATTAATCATATGTTCTTCCTGTCCAGCATTTTGCAATTTCTCTTGAATTTTAAGCAAAAAATATAACAAAATACTATTCTTACTTATAATGCAATAGTTTGGCCTATGTGTTTTAAATGGACATAGTTGACATCGATGATCTTTTCTTTTGATCGCTTCTTGTACCTTAAATACAACCTTCATCATTTGTACATCAGACAAACAGAACAATGTATTGCTATTTTAATTTTTAAATATTAGGTAGGTGTACTCTTCCAAAAAAGAATATATGACAGTAAGTATCATACCCTTGGCTATTGCAGCACAATAACCATCACATAATGTGTCAGCTACTTTAGGATGACCATTTTCACCAAGAATAATATCATAATTATCCCACGGTTTAGGCACTAGGGGATGCAACTTACTGGTTTCCATTATTGTACAAGAATAGTGCCTTTTGTTTTGTTTGGGTTGTTAATGGCTAAACACCCACTAAGAAATGAGTTGAATGAAAATAATCCAAACATTCCAAATAGAATCCCTTTATAGACATCAATATCTGCATGAAGGATTCCAAAGTCTAAGGTCACATATCCCATGTCCAGTTATGGTTATTGGAAACTAATGTAAGTTCTTGTGCAACTTTATAGCCTTGAAAGTATTTAAAAATCTAGATACTAAAATGGTTCCAACTATGATGGGATTGTCCAAACTGCAATCCTATTTATCATTTCATAAACATAATTATATGAATTGTCTTCAATTCCCGATTTGAGTTTGCTCCATGTCCACGGTCCAAACCAAATCTAGCCCTATTTAAACAATATTCCCCCTCCATCTTTCCCACATACATTCTATTGGGCCAAATTCTACAAGCAATCTCCAACAAAATTTACCTTCCCTTTTGTGAATTTTTGTCTGGCTTGGTTTATGCCTTTAAGGTTATTTCATAAGCAATCTTGCAGTGACACAAAAGATCCCCATCCAAACATCCTTTGTACATACCCTACAAACCAACTTCAGGGTCATCTCGTGATAAAAAATTCACAAGTGTCCGGTGCAGACCTCCCAAGCCATGGTTGAGAACATGAGTGCCTTACATCCACACGGTCAACTCTTACATCCTTGCATAAGATTTTCAATCTTAAATAATCTTTAATTTGGCTTGGATAAGAGATGAAATTTTCTACTTAGCACATTGTCTTTTTGGTGTTGTTTTTTATAGATCCATACACTCATTTTATGTGGTGGTCCATTTTCTATAGTAGTCAAGTTTTAGGATAGCCACCTCTAAACCCAAGTCTAGCCCTTACTTGCATACCAAAGGGTCTATTTTCCCTTCTGATTTGCTCAATCAGGAATGGCACCCAACCCGAGACCTTAAATGGTCAAAATCGATTTCATACTGGTAGCGAAGGGCACCGGTCTGGTTGAAAAACATCTTATCGTGTAGGTTGTCTGTGTGTTGAAGTTCTGCTAACTCTAACATCTATTGGGTCTTCATTGTTTTCTCATTCAAGGATAAACCAATCCTTCAACTACTGTGATAAGGTTGGTTCCATCGGCAAGTATTTGGGAAAGTTGGACTGGGGTCGCCTTCCTTGGTTAGTCTAGATCTATTCTCAGTGGAACCAGGAAACCTGAAGAGAGGGCACACAGCCTGGCATGACAATTTAGGGAAGATTCCCAAGGTTCCAGCAGTTTGGAAATCATCAATCTATGTGGATATATAAATCACCATATTATGTGATAACGAGTCCAATAAATAGCAATAAATTGGCCATAGTTACTTGTGATATATCACTTGATGAAGCAAAAATAATCTAAAAAATATGCCAACTAAATCTGGCATAACAGGTTCAATATTAAAAGTAGATGACATGATCTATTCACCAACAAGTTATGATCCTTGTGAAACAAAGAAAATTGTTAAGAGTTAGATAAGGAAACAGGTCAGGTTTTAGAACCATTTCTATCCTTACCAAGATGTCTAAAGATCGAGTATTAAGAATATCCTTGCAGGCTTGCACATTTTAGAATGACACTTGCAAGAAGTTCAGCAGCCAGCTACATTCTTCCTTCTGCAACCTGCTTCTCCAGTCTCACCATTTACAACCACCAATGTCTTCTGCAACATCATATTTTTATCCTATTCCAGCTTCAATGCTTGCATCCTAAAGTTCTTCCAACAAAATCAAGTTCTTACTAGTGTTTTTTTTAATTTTTGTGGACATTCATAAGCTCTATGACCTTTAACATTGCAATTTAGCAAATCATATAACTTTGAGAAATTGTTGACTCACTTCCACATCCAATCTCTCAACATCTTCTTCTCTCATCTTTCTAGTCTCCTTATAGTCTTCAATAGGAGCAAATGTAGGTGTATTTTAAGTTCATCTGATTAGACATCTATTAGGAGTTTCTTCTCTACAGCCTCCAATGATAGAGAGATTGCATGAAATTTGAAGGGAGGTTGATCACCCCCTAGGAGAGCCTTCCCATTTGATAGTGGTTGGTGTTTCTCTTGGGTTCTCCACATATTTTTCACATACCTGCACTATTGATTTGATTATTTTCCCTACTCCATGCTCTGAGGCTGTAGACTTTAGGTCTTTTACGGCATAGTCTAGTTTCGTTTATATCATGTTTTTCTAGGAAAAACCTTAGTGCTCCCACTGTGTATATCACACTCTTGTACCTAGAATTTCCATTGACCTATTTATGGTCATTTTTTGGACATTCATAAAATTATCTTAGCTTTTCTTATCTCTAGATTTGACCTACAGGTGGAAACCCCTCTTAGTTGATGCTCTGCCTCTATTTCTATTGTTACTTCTCTTCTACCTTCAATGCATATTGGAGTTGTTCATCAACTGAATACAACTTCCCCATGGCCAAATCATCTTATATATGAAAAGGAAATCCATTAAGGCATTTGGATGCTAATTTTCCATCATATTCCTGTAGATTTGTTTAAATATGCAACTTCAAAAAATGCTCAATATACTCATGTATAGATAAATCCTTTTTTTTCTGAAATTCTGAAACTGTCTAAATTATGTCTAATAATAGTTTGTAGGTTAAAAAGTTGCTTGCAAATTCTTTAATGTCTTTGACCAAACTTTGATTTTTCTCTTACATTGGCTTTCTCAATTTCTCTGCAACTGATTCTACCATGAAGCTACATGGTATTGTGTATTATCCCAACCCCGTGTGCACAATATATATATATATTCTTTTAAACTGCCTGTAGATGACTAATATCCATTCTCATTCTATTGTCCGATGACTGTTGTAGCGTGGGATTGACAAGAAATAAATTAAAGGACTAGGAGATAAGTTTGGATATGTGCTTTATGTATTCTTAGACTTGGTACTTTATTGCTACACCTTATGGACTAATTTTGGAGTTTTCTCAAACACTTAGTGTGCACCTCCCTATAGGTTTCTATCTACCCTTGGTTTGTGGTTTATGAGATTCGAAGTTTAAAAGAACTGACTAATTGAATCCTTATGCATATATGACCTTTCATGCCATGTAATATCTCAGCAAACACAAAAAAATTACAATTTAAATTGACATTAATATTTCAAACTGTAAATGTAAATCAAATGTAACCGTAATACCTCCACTCATATGAATAATAGCAACAATACAAGGAGAAATCAGATCTGGAATATATGGTATTTTTTGTGAAGTATTGGTAGCCTCATAAGAACCAAATCTTGAGAGAGAAATCACTACAACCAGCATACAATATATTACACCCACTGATAATCTTAGACATTTCCAGTAAGAGAACCTCCTTGTAGCTTCGAATGATGTAATAAATAAGAGAAATGTGCCCAATTTCCAAAACTAAGCACCCAACTATGATATAATCATTGCTTCCCTTCAAAATGAACCCAAACTAAGCACCGCGACCCCTTCTCTTTAGAATATATGGAAATTCTAGAAACAATGGGTAAGATTCTTCCTTAACGCTAAATCCTTCTTCAAATGGCCAAAGACTGATAAATATATATTTGTACTGGGTATACTAGCCACTTCTTGACAATAAATTCAACCCCATCTCCAGCATATGCAAAACCCTTCTCAGACTGCGACTTTACACAGAGAACTTTGCACTTTCAGTCAATGAGCACTTCAAATTTTCCTCTAGTAAGTAGTAGCACCATTTAATGGTCCAAGGGTGGATTCCTTCTTAGAATATGCCTTCATTCACACTATTGTCCCCTCTCTTCAATTTCCCTTCGCATGCCATGGACAGAAATGTTATTTATTAGACTAATCTCCAACTATGCCTACGAACCCATCTCATACTAACAGAATCATAGAAACCTATGTTACCAAAATTTGGATAAACCGATAAATGGTCCTATAGGGTTTTGGGGAGACAAAAAATTTGAACCCACTCACTTCCCAGCATATATTATGCATATAAACCTGAGTAGCAATGTAATGACCCAGTCTCAAAACAGGAATGAGAACAGAATGTTATAGTCTAACATCTAGCAGATGTTAATTAGGTGGTCACTGTATCGATTCCCATAAAGCCATTCGGGCCATGCAATCAAAGATCATTCAACACTTTATTTAGCCAGCAATGCACATTTTCAAAGTTTTTTTCCCATTAATCAATCTATGTTAACATATTCTTTCAGTATTTTCCACTAACAAATTTAAAATAAAAAGGTATTCAATCATGCCCAGTATGCCCAGTAGAAGAAAAACTGAGTATTAAGATACCTTGGCAACAAATTCCTTTTCTACAAATTTGAAGGCGATCCCTAGGTAACCAAAGAGCATTGAAACCCAGGAACAAGCATGACAGAAAGGGACCAGTTGAATAGCAGCATTTCTCGAGTTGAGAAACAAGGCCAATTCCTGAAACTCTTCTGCAATCTGTCTCAGGGTCTCTTCGTCTTGGTGTTTGCCACCAATATGTTCTATTTATCCTTCAAAAATGTAAATTCTTTAGTTTTGCAATTTTATATCTATCATAACGATGCAGCAGGATTGAGATCCAAGAGAGAAGGAATGCATCTGCAATTGATATAGTTAAGAACTCCATATTACATATCCTTTAAAGACGAGCTAATATCACAACCAGGGATCAAGATTGAAGGGCTGGTATTAATTTCATATAGAAGGTTATATATTCATGCAGTGCTTCATTGATGAAGGGATTTCAAAAAGCTTACATTTCAAATGACATTAATAAATTAATTGTACATTTCATTTACTTGATGACAAAAATTAAAAACAAAAAATTAAATTGCAAAATGGGATTTGTCATTTTAATGGGATTTGTAAAATTGCAAAAGTGAATGTATATCCCTGCCTACATTGTGTTCAATCTATTTGATTGGGGAATAAGTATACAATTGCTCAGACGCTTTAAGGTTTATAATAAAAAAGGAACTCAGACAGATGGTCAAGCTAGATAGTACAATCTATGGCTATAAATTTGGAAGTATGGATTGAGGATGAAAAAATGTGCTCACTTAAGAGACCATTCTTGATGGCATTGAAGGAATTCAAAACAAGAGGCAGCCTATGCTAGAACTCCGAAGCTTCAGTCATAAAATAAAATCTATAGGGAAAGCAAAAGCAACCAAAGTTGAATGTTTTAAGGTTACTGAGAAATTGATAACGTATCGAAAAGATGCAGACCTAAAGAATAAACAATGGAGGTTTTTGCACAGTCATCACCTGAAAGTTTCACAGGGCCAATTCAGAGAATTATCCTTTGACAAATATAAAACTAAATTCTTCAAAAAGTAATAGGTTGTCAACTAATGAACTTGTGCTTGAATGCATGCACATCTCCACCTTACAGTAACAAGAAAGGCAAATTTATATAAAATTACCTTGGCTGCTGAAGTTAGCCAATGAATCTAACGAGTTCTTCCTCCATCGTTCATTGTGTCCCGCCAACCTTCTCCTGCAACTTCTCTCTGCGTCATCAAATTCTACTATGCCATGGAATCTAGATAGGCACCATAACACCCAATTATTCATGTGTATTATCAAATTATATACTTAGTATGTATGGATCCATGTTGACCTACTCAAAAAAAAAAACAGTGAGGTGCAACCGTCTCCTGGTTAGTTACCTGCTACACTGCTGACAAAAGCATTGCTCAGTACCAAGAACAATGACTTTGGGGGATTTGGAATGCATTTCATAGACTTTATGTCTCTTGTGATATTCTTTTGCATTTGCCAACACTACGTTGCATCCTTCCACTTGACAACTGGGAGGTTGCGTGGTCGAATCCGGCAAAGCCCTCAGCTTCTTATAAACGCAATCGCCAGCGCTATTACCAGTGACTGGATTAATTACCTTAGCCAGATTCACAGAGTCTCCAAAATGTTGTCGCTTTCCTAGCTTAAGGCACATTAAGGAATCCCCTTGAACATCCTTGATGACATTAATGTTATCTCTCATGGGACCCTCGTTAGCACTCTGATAATTGTCATTTCTCCTGAGTCCCACCCAAGCCAACTACCACCATATTTCTTTGACCAGAATGGCTATACTTGGAATCCCCAAGAAAATTACCACCATTTGCAACCCCTTCTACAAGCCAACCCTTCAATAATCCGTTGCCTTCGCTTTTCACAGAACCCTCAGCCAAAGGATTCTGATGAATCTTGACATCCAGAGGAGATTGTGCCTTATGATTTCCTGAAAAACTCCCATTGTTGATGACTTCAGTAAATTTACCAGCAGCCATGAGAGGCTCAAATAGGGGTGAGGACTCATGAACCATGTTCGTCCCACGGAATAACTCCTTCCCAATATTATAACCCTCTTCTGAACAAACCCATTCAGCCATGGGTTATCTCTCATACCTATCCTCGGCCGTACTGTAAATCCCTGTGCAACCTTCCCAGTCCCAAGGACTCTTTAAATGACAATCCAACATCTTAGAGGGCCAGCAATGATCATGGCTGCTGCTACTGTTATTACCACCATGATTTGCCATGGAATTTGAGACCATATTCTTAAAGATGAATTCTTCTTCACAAGACCAAAACTAATCCAAGGAAAAATATAGATACACTTTCAGGCTCTTTTCACATGATGAATATTACCAAATCCAGCGACCCCATATTTGCTTTGATTTCCAAATCCGGGGTGATTAAAATACTAACCTTGTTGTATGAACAAAACTTCCATAAGAGCAATACTCCCCAGAGCCTCGTCCAACAGACCCGCATCATAGAGCCCTTGAATCAAACTGATGTAGGTAAAAACATCTGGGGCCATCCCCTTCTCAACCATGAGAATCTGCATTTCTATTGAAAAATCAAGCTCGCCCATTTTACAGAGCCCATCAATCAAAGAAATGTAGATGACAACATCGAGCTCACAAACTATGGCCACCATCTCATTCTCGTTCACAAGAACAACAACTTCATTCACAAGAACAACAACTTCAGTAAATCTACCCTGCTGACAGAGCCCGTGTAAGTGGCGTTATTGGGAAGGCAGCCACTGAAAATCATCTCGTCCAGGAATTCAATTGACAATGCCCCGCCTGATCGCATTGAATATTCTCATTTAATATGATATGAAATATCTTGGAGGTTGGTACAGGTCGAAATCACAAAAATTGTTGATGGGCAATTTTTATCTTAGCCCTTCGAGTGTAATTTTAATTTAAAAGCTCCATTTTTTATTAAAATGACAAAAATTAAAAACCTCATTTTAAATGACATGCAAATTTTAAATTCCCCTTCACTGACAACCTAGGAGCCCTTTGACGGGCACTGACGGCTTGAATTTTGATCCCTGATCACAACCACATTATTTAGTAGTAGCTTAAAAAATTGTTTATATTCTATAGGGAGAATCAGTAACATCTTTATGTATATGGCATGAATTAAGGCAGACAATAAGCATTAAGTGGACAACATTTATGACCTTTAAATGCTCTCAATCCTATCGCTTACATTTCAACAACAAGGTTATGAATCGCTGGGATGCATTTGAAGCATATTTCAAAGCCACGATAACGAGTTAAGGTTATGAAGGTGGAAGATAGATATTATTAGCAATGGTTAGTTAGGTTGTACACATGAAGAGAAGAAGAAGAATGGTGTTTTTAACATTTAGATGGGATAACTTAAGAAATGTAAGTGGAGATTTATTTTGGTGTGCATGAAGTTTTAAATTGGAGTTTGATAGTGATGATGGATAAGATTGTTGTATTTTTCATTTTCTTTTCATTTATATAGGAGGTTTTACTATTTATGCATATTGGTCTTTATAGGGAAGTGGAAATAGGTTAAGGTCACTATATTCACCAATCTCACAACAAGTATTGTTAATCACCATAAAACAACTAGGAGAGTGTGAGCTAGACTCGAACTATATCATGTCACTCTAGGTTTGAAGGATAAACAATGAGCATTATAATATCTTCAACCTTCTTAGGCCTATGTCCAATATCTATACCCACCTCTCCCTATGCTAGTACTGACCTTTGGGGACACTTACGGATAAATCGAGGTCTCATTAGTTAATGTCATTAATATTAAGTTTCACCAACTGTATATGAACCCTCCCATATTCTCCCCCATGCTGCTCTTCATCATGTTGGGGACTGGTAATGCACAATGTCGATACATTATGGCTCTCATTCTATGCATAGTACATCTCCCTAACGTGTGTTAATTTAAACTTGCTAATTACGACACTCTTTATATCACCCATATGTTCTATTTCTTTGGTTTTTTCCATGTCTAGTGGTCTTGTCGAGCCTTATAAAAACTTATATAATTATATGCCAAGGTCATGTAAAAATCCTATAAAAACTATAATTGTATGCCAAGGTGCCAAGGTCATGTCCAAATTATCCTATAAAAACTATAATTATATGCCAAGGTGCCAAGTTCATGTCCAAATTAGACTATAAAAACTATAAGTATATGCCAAGGTCATGCAAATTAGCCTTATAATTAACATTATATGCCAATGTTTAGTGGGTTTTTTTATATGCCAAGGTCATGTCCAAATTAACATATAGGTGGGTTGCATTAATTCTATTTGGTTAATATAGGGACGTGTAAATATATATTATATATATGTTATAATTTAGTAAAATGTACAAATTCATTGTCAAATTTGTGATTTTTTTCATTGCCTGAGTGACAACTAAAAATGACCAAATAAATGACCAATTGATATGTGGTCATTTTTAGTCTAGATATCCCGATACCAAATTTGGTCATTTATCTTGGTCGTTTTTAGTTGGTTTTTATCTCGTGACCAAAAGTGGTCATTTATCTTTGTATTTTTTAGTTGGCTCACTTAAATTTATCAATTTTGGTCATTTATCCCTTGAAAAGAACTGTGGTGACCAAAATTTTTGGTCTCCTGGTCACTAATCTCTCATTTTCCACTAGTGGGGTACAATAAATTATCCAAGGTGCGGAAAGATATGGAGCTCCAGGAGAGAATCACAGAGAAAGAAAAAGGACCAAATCCTACTCTGGGTATGTAGCTCTACTATGTGATTTCATTGACAAAGAACCTTCTAGTTATGAAGAAGCGGCAGAACGGAAAGAATGGAAGGATGCTATGATCAAAGAATATCAATCGATCATGAAAAATGATGTTTGGGATGTTGTGCCAAGACTAGAAGGGAAGTCAGTTGTAACTTCCAAATGGATCTATAAAATCAAGCATGCTGCAGACGGTAGCATTGAAAAGTATAAGGAAATATTTGTGGCTCGGGGTTTCTCTTAGAAAGAAGGAATAGACTATGAAGAAACATTTGCACCTGCAGCCAGATACACTTCCATCATATCAGTACTTGCTTTGGCTGCAGTGTTGAAATGGAAGATACACTAGATGGATGTCAAGACTGCCTTCTTGAATGGTGTAGTAGAAGAGGAAGTGTATGTAGAACAACCACTCGGTTTTGAGACACATGATAAAGAGTCTCATGTATGCAGATTGAAGAAATCCTTGTACAATTTGAAATAGGCACCCAGCACCTGGTACGACAGAATTGACAGCTTTCTATCCAGTTTGGGATTTACCAAGAGTAAAGTAGATTCCAACCTTTACTACAAGGTTGAAGATGGAAACCCAGTGATGCTTCTACTATATGTAGATGATCTATTTGTGACAGGTATGGATGGGTTGATTGTTGATACGAAGAGAAATATTGCTGCTAAGTTCAAGATGAAGGACTTGGGTATGATGCATTACTTTCTAGGTATGGAGGTGTGGTAGAGTACATATGGAATCTTCCTTGGACAAGGGAAGTATGTAGTAGAAATCCTGAAGAGGTTCGGGATGATGGACTGCAAGGCTATGGCCACACTTATGGCATCGAACCTGAAGCTATTGAGTGATGCTTCATCATAGTCGGTTGATGCTACGATGTATCATCAGATGATTGGTTCATTGATGTACCTAACGAACACGAGACCAGAAATTTGCTTTGCTGTGAACACCTTGAGCCAGTTCTTGACAGATCCAAGAAATGTTCACTTGATTACTACAAAACATATTCTGAGGTACCTGAAGGGTACAGTTGATTATGGGCTCAAGTACGATGTGAATCAGAAGATTAACCTAGAGGGTTATGTTGATTCAGATTGGGAAGGCAATGCCATTGATAGGAAGAGCACTTCAAGGTGTTGCTTCAGTATGGGATCAGGTGTGATCTCTTGGTTTAGTAGGAAGCAATCCTATGTGGCACTGAGTACAACTAAAGTAGAGTATGTCGCAGCTTGTTCAGCTAGTTGTGAGGTAGTATGGCTGTGGAAGCTACTGTCTAATTTATTTGATCTCCAATTGGATGCTACTTGTATACATTGTGACAACCAAAGTTGAATGAAGTTGTCAGAGAATCCAGTGTTCCATGACAAGTCGAAGCATATCAAGATCAAGTATCACTATATCAGGGATATGGTGCAGAAGGGAGCAGTGAAGCTCCAATATGTTGCGACGGAGGAACAAATAGCTAATGTGTTGACGAAGCCATTAGCAAGGGTGAATTTCAAGTACTTTAGGGAGAAGCTTGGTGTTCTCCAGATCGAGGTTTCCTCCAAGGGAAAGTGATGAGTCCCATAGCCATTCTGACATGGTGAGAGGATTGGTTCCTTCCATAGTTAGATGTAAGAGCTGAGCCATTCTGTCATGGTGAGAGGATTGGTTCCTTCCATGACAGATATGAGTGCTAAGATCAGTAGCCATTCTGACATGGTGAGAGGATTGGTTCCTTCCTGTTGGGCAATGGGGCAGACCCGAGTTAATTCTTATGCGTCGCACCAACAAAAGACCCACCGTGTTGGCCCTTTCGGCAACAACCTGCGCGCAGGTTGCAGTCTCACCCAAAACAGCAATGGGGTGCCGCAGAATCAGGTTTCTGCATGCAGAGAGGGGGATTACTGTACCTTGGCCTTTAAAAGCAATTATTAATCAACACTTGTAAATTTATCATTCATTCACACATAACTTTGTAGCACAATAAACAAACTAAACTTGCATAACCCACTACGGGGAATTCACAGCGAAGCTTATTACCAACAGTGATCTAATGTTATCAGATGTATTTAGTTTAATGCATGAAAATAACAGAAACAGAAACAACACAATAAAACCACGACACCAAATATAACGTGGTTCACCCCCAGTGTAGGGGCTACGTCCACAAACTGTGTTTTATTCCTCTTTCCTCAAAACCACAGTTGATCTGCGCACTCAGCTGCAGATCCCTTCAGTCCTCAACAGCCGCGCACACAGTAGCAGGCTTCTGCGCACACAGCTGCAGACCTTTCGTTCCTTTCTTACCAAAAACCCTCTGCGCACACAGCTGCAGAGGTCGTCCACGCACACAGCTGGGACTTATCCTTTCCTTACAAAAACCAATCTAACTTCGCCTTATCTTTCTTTACATCAAAAATCCTAACCTCTCTTCTTTACACTGGCGCTTATTTATACTGCGCATTTTTACAAAACCCTGGTCTTAAACCATGGGCACCCAAAAACCCTAAACCCTGGACCTAAACCACGGGTTTATTACAAAGCAGAGGGTTTTGACTTACCCTGACACCCCTAAGACTATTTTGGCCCATAGCTCCACTTACAAATTTTCTAATTAACCGCGGAGTTACCCAACATGGAGTATGTGCCCCAACAGGCCCCTAAGACTCACTAGTGGCCCATCCCGGGACACTCTGCGAGAACTTTGGTGGGCGAATCTTCTGTGCGAGGGCCTAGGAGTGACTGGTGAGATTATGCAGTATCTCATCAGTGGCTTTCTCCTTTTCCACCAGTTCCTGTAATACTGAAGAAGAGTCTGTGTCAGCCTTTTCCTGCGCAAAAGTGTCATAGGTCTTCAAAATTTTGAGCTGGCTCTCCGCAGTATTAGTCAATTCTAATGCTTCATCAACCAGGGGTTGTAACGCATTTTCCAGCATCGTCACCTTCATCCTGCAAGACTCGATTTCCTGTTGAAGTTCCTTGCTGCGCTTTACTTTAGCTATCTTCTGCATAGGTGGCAGCGTCTTGATTTCTATGCGGACTGCATCTAACTCCTCCTGGCACAACTTGATGGTTTCCTGAATCTTCCCTACATTCGGATGGTCCTGCAGGTATGCCCATGCTTCTATGCTGTCTTCCATTAGTTTTGCGACACTAGCCACGTTGTCTGATATTTTTGTTGCTGAAGCCTTGATATCCTGCTGGCGCTGTTCTCGGACCTCTGGTGGAGTCTCAGGGGGAATGCGCAGTTGAAGTTCTGCAATTTGTTGCTGATGTTCTATCTTCATCCTTTCCAGCTCACTGCGGGACTGCTGGGCATAGTCTTTCATCTTAGCAATCTTCTGCTTTGGTTCCTCTGTTTCCTGTATGTCGGAGCCAAAAAGATTCCGACATGCTTCATCCAATGCTTGCATGAGCGTAGTTGTTATCTGTTCAGCCTCTTTCTTCTGTTGTGCGATCTCTTCTAGGCGTGCGGAGAAAGTTTTGTTTTGCTTGTTGGAGTCTTCCAGTTGGATTTGTGACACTTGAGTTCGGGTATGGATCTCCTTTGTAATCGCGAGCTGACGGAGGTGCAACTCTGACAGAGGTATCTTTGTATAATCAAGCTCCGCGGTTATATTTGTCTGGGGACGAGAATCGATGTCAGGCTGCATCAGAGTTGCATTTGATGCCTATCCTTGGGGATCCCTAAGTGGCCATTGCCTAATGTCCTGCTGCGTGGGTGCCATAGTGCTACTTGTCGCAGTACTGGGCGCTGATTTTGCGGTTAGCTCTTTTAACTCCGATACCCTGTTTGCAATACCTGCGAGGCCGGCAAGATGTAGTTCCGCGAATTCGGACCATTTTTTAGTAAGCGCTGTCGTAGACTGTTCGAGAGCATGCTCTAGTGCATCCATCGTGACAGTGGCTTCCTCCTCGATATCTTTATCCTTTGATGCCTTTACCTTTTTGCGGGGCTGTGGCTTGGTTACCTCGGCTACTTCTAGTGACTTGCGCTTCGTTGGTGGGGTAGGATCTGTTATGGTTTTGACCGATTCCTCATCCTGTTCATCCTGCTCATCCTGTTCACTATCTCCACCCTGGCCATTGTCATTTATCTGTGAATCA